>APFE031196900.1:0-63907 GCA_000404065.3 Pinus taeda | reverse complement strand
CGCAGCGGGAGGGTCACAGGGGGGGCGGTAGCCCCCCCTGTCTGGGGGGTTTAAGGGGGGCGGGTAGCCCCCCTCTACGGGGTTCGGGGCAGCGCCTTGAGAAAAATTTTTTTGGACCCTATATTAGGTTGGGCGAACCCATCTATGGTTTTTCAGTCCACGGTTTTGGACGCGATGGTTTTCGGTCCATGGTATTGGATGCTTCGGCACGTATAAATATGTATTGTAACATTGAAAGGAATATAATGAAAAATCAAGCTGGTAGTCCCGGTTTTGGGATCCAGGGGAAAATCTCTGTGCATATGTGTTTTATGTGTTATGCTCTCGCATTGTTTATTTTTTTGTGATTTAGAATTCGTATGCAGGTAATTTATGTACAGGGTTAAAACCTATAGTTTGGAGGAGATCTAGGCCACCTAAAGGCTAAAAAACACCTCAAAAATGCCCTCTCTGCCACTTTTTGGACCCAAAGGAAGCAGCCTTGGGAGAACTAATGTTTGAAGGGGTAAATGGACACCAAATCCACAAATTCCACTTGTCCTATAAAGTAGACAGATAGAACTTTCCAACAAGCCATCGTGGAGCTAATTTGGTGAAGGGGAAGGCCTTCAAACTCAGCTTGGAAAAGGCATTGTGCATCAGGCTAATGGCACTGCGCATGAGGCAAAATTTTGCCAATTTTGCTCAAAAACTCAGATTTTGGCCTAGTTTTCTACCAGTTTGACTTTTTCTTCTCTCGTGGTCAAATTCATGATGTAATATGATGTAAATTGATGTACTATGATGTAAAAATGATGAAAAATGACTTAATTAGGTAGATACATCAATTTTAGGTGGTTTTGAGCTGAATGAGTCAGTTTCCATAGTTTTAGAGGCAAGATGTTCCACTGCCTATTTTTTAGTTCCTAGTTTAGATCTTGTTGACATAGCTCCTTGACTCATGAATTCGACCCATGATGTCTAGCATAGGTGGTTTGATGCCTATATCTTGTACTTTCTTAGTCATTTGTAAAGGTTGGAATCTTGTGGATGCATTGAGCTACTTTGTACATCACTTTTGCAGTTTGGCAAGGAAATAAACCAGGGTTTTGCAGCATTTTCTCGGATTCTTGTGGTAATGTGAATTAGCATTGTTTTCTTCTTTTTAATTTAGTTGATTTTATGTTTATGTGTACCATCATCTCTCTTATTCTACATAAACTAAATGAATCAAGTGTAAAAGGTAGAATCCATTGGTATTTCAGTGCTCTGCCTTAGGGTTTATTTAGTTTTACATGTTTTCTACTGTCTGAAGAGGACTCACAACATTTGCATGCCCTCTCCAGCTCCTCACCAATCTTTAGACTCACCATTACACTCATTTAAAAGTGCTAAAACACTTGCGCACCTCGCCCTACAGAAACCTCTGGAAATCTGTGTTGATTTCCTAGACCCAAAGTTGCCTTTCCCATCTGATCTAGAAACCAACCATTAAAATCAAAAAAATTCCTCTGAGAAAGCATACCTAGCCTAAAATTAGCATTTATATTAGTCATCTCAAGCCTTCCTTGATATATTTTCATTGATATTGACAAGGAGAGAGCCCTTCCCAACCTGGTAGGGCTAGCGACCAGGTTAAGCATGGTTTGATGTTACCCTAGACATGCTTTTCTCAGCGTAAGGTAGATCCAGGCACTAACATAGTGGCGACCATACTGGGGAACGTATTGTTATGTTCCTCAGCAAAATGTATCAATTTAGATCTGATTGTTGATGGTGGACAACAGTCAAACAAAGGAAGGTTGAAATCATTCACCTAGCGACTCCAATGTCGAAAAATCCTAAGGTTCAGAATTTTTATGGCAACTCCACTCTTCAAGAACCAGTAGACTGAAGAATTTATTGGTGAATTCATTGTTATCAAAATGGATTTTTTTGCTCGAAGGTATGCTCCCATGAGCCGAGATCACATTCCAAGGTTTCCAAATAAAATTCCTTAGGTAGATTGGCAAAGGAATTTGCCTACTTTTAAAGATGATGATAGTAATGATGTTGCTTTACATATAGTTAGATTTCACATACATATTCGCAAATTGAAGGTTGATTTTCCTGAAGATTGCTTAATGAAGATATTCATGGCCACTCTGGAAGGTGAAGCCCAATCTTGGTGTTATCACTCAAGTTGTTCCCTTAGGAAGGCTCAAAATAAGGGAACACGGCTGAGGTAACCACTAACCAGTCTTTTAGTTGTAGATTCTAGCCAATATGGAACCAGAGAGGGCTCTCTCTTTGTGATTTAGATTTGTTTGATTATATGTCAGGCTAGTTATGAAGCACAAATTTTGTTTGGTGTTTGGAAAGTGACATTCAGTAAAAATGAGTTGCAAAGTGCGGGAAGTTCAAACCATTGGGTTGATGGAGTCAATAAAGGATAACTTCTGGGTATGGTTTTATTGCAAAAGGACAGACTACAGAGCAAGATGATTACTCATGGAACAATATTTGAGTTGGAATTTAAGATGAATGGGGTCAGGGAATGAAACGCAATTAAGAATCTTGCATTAAGCTAACAGAGGGAAAAGTGAAAGAATATTATAAAGGAGCAGTTAGAATTCCTTAACTATATTCAGAATGTAAGACTAGAGAGACAGGAGCAATCAAGAATTCCTGCCTGCGCTAGTTTTTGTAGAAAACATAAAAAATTGACAGGAATTGAACACAAAGTACAACTAAGTAAATTTTGAGTTATTCTTTTTCCCTGCAATTTAGAATATGATATATAAATGATACTTAACACATAGAAACAGTAAAGAGAGAGTTAAAAAGACTTATTGATCCATAAGGTAGCACAAGAATTCTGCAACACATTCATTTGTCAATAATGCCATAACTAGCAAGTTCATCAGTAAAGCATCCCAACAATCTTATTTCTGAAGAGTTCTTGAACAATTACAGCATAGGTCCAGAATGATATTCACCAACCAACGACCATACATATCTTGAGAAGGTATTTATAAAAGAGTTTACAAACTATCCCATAGGAAAATATCAAGTAATAAATTCATCCATCTACTTTGGCAGGGGCAATAACTGATATGGAAAACCGCGTAGAAATGAATGAAGGAATAACTATGTTGTACTGGTCGCCTTAGGTGTCCTGTTATTGTTGACTTTTTGGCTCAAATAGTCGGTTGATGGCTACTTCCCTGATTTGCGTTCCTGATGTGTTGTCACTTGCCACCTGTGCTTGAGTTTGTTTGAACGGTTTTAGCGCAAATTCCATCCTTTGTCAATTTGATTTTCTGATAGGAGACCCATACATTGCAATTTACTTTTAATGCAAACAATTTACAAAAAGAGAATCAAACTACCTTGGCAAGACCTCAAGCATGCTCTGCTACCATTGATCTGTTGGTAACTGATGCTTTTTCAGTTTAATTAATGTCTCATCAACTTCAGTATACCTGTAATAATTTGGTTGGACTTCAAAGAGATGTGCTATCTCATGCTCAATGTAAAACAAATTTTCTAATTTGTCATATAAACTTTGTCCAAAGGAGGCACTATCTCTTCTGAAATGCTTGATGATGTTGTAATTTGATTGGTAACATAGGTATTTAGCCTGTGAGCATATTGTTCATGTTTTAACAGCCTCCCATTGCTAGTGAATAAGCTGGGTAACCCTTTGCTCTGTAATACTGCAAACTTTTGTCTGAAGGCATTTACCTCTGTCTGCATTTCTTGACATTTTCTTTCTATAGTTTGTACAAAATTCCTCATGGTCAGCACCTTTTTGACTCCCAAAATAGTGTCTATCCTGTTCTGAATATCTAGAGATGCTAGCTGCTCACTGGTATGATATTCAAAAAATGAATCAATTGATTGGCCTACTCAGGCTTGTTTGCCAATAATGCTCTGGCCTTTTGAGTCTCATATTGAGCTAACCCTATCAATTCAATCTGGTCAAAAATAGTCTGTATTGATGTCCATTGATCAGCAAGAAACTGGCCAATTTTATCCCACAAAATAGTTTTGATTTCTGTTAGAGTTTTATGAAGAGTGAGGTCCTTTTCCAAGGCTTTTATTTTATTTTCCAAGGCCTTCACTTCTCTTGTCTTCTCAGCCACAGTCATTTTTTATTTGTCATAATTTACCTCAATCTTGGCTAGTTTTTCCTTGGCTTCTTTTAATTCTTCCATTTGGAGTTCCAAAGCCTTTATTTCTTTCATCATGTCTTCCATGCTCAAGCTGGCATCTTGTCCTGCTGCTACTGTAGTTGTTGTTGAAGTTGAGGTACCTGCTGTTGATGCTGGATCAGTAGGAGGGGCTGCTATGGTGACTGTAGGAGGAGCAACTATAAGATTTGGAGCTGTTTGAGGTGGCTAAGAGGCCAACTCCTCCTGTTTTCCTTGTAGTGTTGTCTCCAAGGCTTTCTCTGTTTCCAGCAGTCTTTGATTTATCCTCATTAACAAACTTACCACATCCTCCTCTTCTCTTTGTTGTGCAACTTCTGTGGTCTAAGGGTGCATTGTAATTGGCAACTTGAGTTGTCTTCTGAGGGCTGCTACGCCTTCTTCTTTCTTTTTAATTAAGGCCTGTGTGCCCTTGGGATCCTTGGGATCATGTCCTAGTTCCATGATAATCTCCTCCAAGGATTTAATTTTGTTATCCTTGGCTAATGAGGAGGCCTTTTCCAGTTCTAATTGGGCAGAAGTATTGTACAATGAATTTTGCAGTTTATGAGCCAGTAATTCTTTGTCTGCCAAGGTAGAGTATACCATTTCTCCGGCTTGTTTGTGTAACTCAATCTGGTCCATTGGGTGCATTTCTTTAGCAAGAACTTCCAGATTGGTCCTGATATAATCAACAGCTGACTGTGGCTACTGTGTGGTGGGCCTGAAGTGACTAAGGGTCATCTTCCCTGCTTGGATATCATAGGCTGCCATTAGCCTTTGTTGATTGGTGGGAGCCATTCTTAGTAATTGGTTATATAACTGGAACCTTACTGGATCATTTCTGGCCTTGATTTCAGTGAATGCTCTCTTGATGTCAGAGCCTTGCTTGATCTGTTGCTTGGTGGATGTAACCTCCACACCATGTTGTCTCTCTTGCTCCTGCTGAAATGAGCTAGTAGATGTTTCCAAAAATGGAGGAATCTATTGTTCAGATGTTCCCTCACCCTTTAGATTGCCTGTTGTCTCCTCTGTAAATTCTTCTTCAGAGTAGGGGTTCAACCTCTATCTCTTCTCCCCTTGCTATTCTGTGGATGCCCCTGTGGGTGTCTCTTCTGGTCTATCCCTTTTCTTGGCTCTTTCCTCATTAAGAGGAGTTTGTAACACCGGGATTTCTGTTACCTTTGCTTGTGTTGAGGGGCCTTGTCCTTGACCTTTTTCCTGGGCTATATCTGGCCGATCTGCCATTGTATTTTGCTACTCTAAATGCTGTACTGCTTTGCCTTTCCCTGCAGGTGGAGTAGTCTCTTGAACATGTTGTTGTGAAGGTGTGGCAGATGATGTGCTCGTCCCAATGTGTTGTGGCAGTGTGAAAGGGACCTGTCCAAAAGAATCCAAGTCAATTGTCTTCTCAAAGTCTTTCATTTCTTTTTCTAATCTCTCTTCTTCAGTAAGCTCTTCAACTAGTGTACCCTCTACCCATTCCTGTCAATTAGCATATTGTTCAATCTAAGGGATTTTGTGGTGCACATATCCTGTATACTTGTTTTTGACTCTTCTAAAGCTTATGAAATGTTCAGGGTCATATGGTGCCCAATGAAAACTTTGTTTTAGCATAAGTTCATCTCTTAGTATCTTGTCTGTGTCTTCCCAGGCTTCTTCCCTCTTATTGAAAACAAAAGGGCCCAATTGATGTCTTATCTTGAGCTGTGCCTTTTTCTAGTGCCATAGAAATGAGTCAAATATGAACTACTAAATTGCCGGAAGTATTCCAGGGCAAAGAGTCTCATGGGGACATACTTTGAGAGCTTGTAGGGAGATAACTGACAGCCACAGATCCTGATCACTGTGTGGTTTTGGTAAAATTACTAGTCACCAATGTTGTAGCCCTTTGAGAGATGTAAAATCCTCTGCATTTCAATAGAGAGCCTGTCAGGGCAAGTCATCATCAACAGGGAAGCGGCTGGGTATATGAACAGGTCAATGAACTCACAATATGTATAAGAGGAATGGTGGACTTCATGGAAAACTGAGGTCCAGAAAATCACAGACCTCCTCTCTCCTTTGGGGTCTAGTCTTTTAAGAGGAACTTGGAAACTATCAGGTTGATAGTACAGCAGTAGATGATATATATAGGATGTGTATTTGAACACCCTTTCTCTCTCTAAAATCATGAATTGCTCATGGATTTTATTTGCTCTGAAGGTGGCATAATCATACTTGACAAGAGGGGGCTGTCCTGGAGTGAATATCGACATCAATATTAACACAGTCTCATCAACATACTCAGGGAGCACATTCACTGAAGGGAGGTAATAGATAGGCATGTTGGATTCCCAAATTCCCAGGACATCAGAATTGCTTCTGTGGCTATTTTTAATTTCACAGAAGGCTTGCAAGTGAGGCTTGAAACCCATCATATCCTTAATTTGAAAGTCCTTGTCAGCAAGGGGTATCCATTCCAATTCCTTATGTGGTGCGTTTAAGGGTGCAATATTCAAGGCCACTGGAGCTTCCATGGTTCACTGATCTATGTTATTTAATTGGATTTTGGAACTGTCTTATAACAGGAATAGAGTATTGGCACTAGGTCTTTCACAGGAATTTCACAGGAATTTTTGCTTCAAACTGAGTTTTGTACACAACTGACCTCACTGGGTAAGTTTCAAAGGAAAAGACAGAGACTTCGGAGTTCAATTGGTGGCTAGAAAACAGAGGAATGGTGCTTTTTTGTAAGTGAGTTGGACCAATCATAACTCAATATTTTGACAATTTCTGGAGATTTTACCGGCGGAAATGAGCTCGACTTTCAATTTAATGGACAATTTACGGAGGAAAACAGGATTTGCAGGTTTTTCTTTCGAAACAATGATCAAACAGTGACTTAAAATGCATAGGTTTGCAGGCAATAATGCATTTTAGTCGAGTTTAGCTCTTCAGGTGATTTTAACAGAGAACTTTGGAAAAACAGGGTTTATGGGCGAATTATCGGGTAAATACCTGTTTTACAGGTGACTGGTGCGAAATGGGGTTGTAGATTGAGCTGAGGGGGCCGGGTTTGCAGCTTGAACTCGCCTGGGTGATGGACTGGAGCGTTGGTGGTGACTGGAGGTAACGTGCATGCATAGTCTTCGTAAATATGAAAAACAGAAATAGACACAAACCGTCGTTTTCGCGACTTTTAACCAAAATTTGTGTTTGTTCGAGCTTTTTGGCTCTTTTTGGGGATGAAGTCAGCATGACGTAAACTTGTCCTGTAGCGGGGTACAGAAGGTGTCGTGGCGAGTGACGTGGTGCTGACATGGACGGATGACATGGCGGACACGGCGGATGGAACAGTAGCGCGGGCACTGGCGTGGGTGCAGACGTGGTGATGACGTGATGCATGACGCGGGCAGCGGGACCAAAGGGTGATTTGCGGTTTTTATCGAACCGCTTTTGGTACGGGGGCAGTTTGCGTCAGAACGGGCCCGATGCAATAGAAAGCCGACGCGCGTTCTAGGGTACGGTGGGAAAACCACTTTCTATCGGGAGCTAACGAGCGGACGTGGGGGCGGCTCCGATATTGACAAGAGCTGTTGGATCTGGAGGGCCTGATCCAACGGTTGACGGGAGGTATAGATGGCGAAGGTTTATAAAATGGGACCTGTGCCAATATTTTATTGTATTTGCAAATATATGTGCGTCAAAACTTAGGTTAAAAGGGTTTGTATGGAAATGATGTGGGTGGTTTAGGTGTGGCTATTTATTTAACCGGGTGTTAAATAAATTCCAAAGACGCGGAGGGTTTTTACAATGTTTCGGGTAAACACTATAATTCCCAAAACTTTGCCATATGGCTATAGTTACAAGGGGTGGGGATATTATACATTTTTTTGGGGTTTTTTATGTATTCTTATGTACAATAGGGAAGGGGAAATATAAATGGGAGTTTTATACAATAGAGTTAACATGTTAATATGAATATGAGGGGAAGTGTTGGGTGCATGAAATTGAATCACCTAGACTTGGGTGTGGGGAGAAATAAAACTTTACGCAAGAAATGTGGCTTTGAGCTTTTAAGTAAACCTGAAGTTTCACTTAAACTTTTATGGAAATGGAGTGAAGTTAAGAATTTGAGCAGATCCCAATCTCTTTGAGGGATGTTAGTGAATGATTATTGTGAGGGGAGAGAAGGGGAGTTAGGCATGCAACATCTAATCTATCATCACACCTTTGCCATGGCACTTGAGATATTCATGAAAATAGATCATATTCAAAAAGATGACACTGCTGATAGACCTGTTTCTGCAACTTCAATCTACTTACCCATTCTACAATTCCTAACATTTTTTCTTCATTTTGATTGGGTGCACTTGAACTAGCAAACCCTGATTTTCCTCTTTTCTTTTGGCTGCCCTCCTATCTAAATCTATCCTTATCTCTTCCAAGGGCTCAGATTGAGCAGTTGAGCCCTTTGCTTCTCTACCTATCTAGGGATCTGCCAATCTTGAACTGTTTGAACAGACCTTATTCTCTATTCTAAAACAAGAAATTTAAACATGATCTAGCTAGGGTTGAACTGTCTAGCTATTCATCAATTGAGAGAAAGTCAGTGATTGCACATTCTAAACTTGCTTTGCAACATGTAGTACAGTAGTAGCATTTTGACAAGCCACTTTGCTGGTCTTTCATTGTGTTTCCCTTTCTTTCTCTTTTTCTTGAATTTTTGATTTTTTGAAAATATGGAACCTTTGCAGCATGGAAAGGATGATCATATTTCGCATTTCCACAGTCAATCATGAAAAATGACACCTATTGGTATAGGAACATAACAGTGGCTCCACTTGGGGATGGCTTTTCCTTGTGAAAGGCCAAGAACAGTAGGTCAGATGGCCTTATATTCAACTCTTGCTGTGATCTGAAGCTTCCCCTTACTGTAAGCCAATAAGCTGAATTTTTGTGGCATGGATGCATTTCTCATAAGGTGATCTGAACAGAACTACAGCTCTGTCTTTGGTGGTTAGTCAGAGTATTTTCCATCATTTCTATATTTCCCAAGTTCTTTTTCATTGATTCTGGTGAACTCAAAATATATATCAAGGGTGGTATAACTGTTGGCTTTTTCCTCAAACTTTGCTGCAACTTATTTCCTATCCTACAGCTGAAATAAATTGCTAAAATAAACACTTTTTATGTACAAAATACAGTTTTATTCTGTTAACAAGGAGGGTCAAAATAATGCTTGAGCATTCGCCCATTGAGTGGGCCTTCCCCAGCTTCTGTACTATCCAAGTTCCTCAAGAAATAGGTGTTATTTCCTTGTACAGACTGAATGACAAATGGACCTTTCCATAGGAAATCAAATTTGCCATGTTTTCATTTATCTTCCCTTCTAGAGTCCCACTTCAGCACTTTGTCTCCTATGAATAACTCCTCAGCTTTTGTTCTCTTGTCAAAAATCTTCTTGAGTCTGTCTTGCAGAACCTAAGTTCTCTAATATACTTCCTCTCTAGTTTGTTGCAAGTGAATAGTTTGATTGATTCTCCTTTGAATGTCATTGGGTTCTGCTTGTAACTCTTGCAACAATTTGATTATGGGGATTCCCAAGGATGAGGGGAACACAGCCTCCATGCCATAAACCAATTCATATGGGCTGGTTCCAATAGATCTTTTGGTGGTCAATCTGTCTGCCCGTAGTGCATTTACCATTTTTTTATGCCAATTCTTTTTATTCTCCTCCAAGACTTTTTTGATGATGTTGATCAGGCTTTTATTAGATGAATCAACTAGCCCATTACCTTAAGGGTAATAGGTTGTGGAGTGGCCTAAGTTAATATGGTACTTGTGACAAAAAATGATCATTCTTTTGGACTTAAAGGCAGTAGCATTGTCTATAATAATCTTCTCTGGACAGCCAAATCTAGACAAAATATTGGTTTCTAAGAATTGCATGATGATTGAGTCATTGGCTTGCCTACAAGGGATAGCTTCTATCCATTTGGTAAAGTAGTCTGTGGCAGTCAAAATCCACTTGTGTTGTCCAGAAGAGGAAGGATGAATTTCTCCAATGAAATCTAAACCCCATTGTTGAAAAGGCCTTTCTGTTGAGATGGGTTTGAGAGGTAAAGGTAACAACTTTCTCATGCCTTCAAAGATCTGGCATTTATGGCAAGAAACTACAAATTTTTTCACATCAGCAAACAGGGAGGGCCAATAAAAACTAGCTCTTAGAATTTTATCAGCTTTTGATTTCCAATACAAGTGTCCTCCATAGTCCCTTGCATGAAATTCCTTGAGTGTTTTGTCAGTTTCATCCTGAATTAGCCAATTCAGCAAAATACCTTCATGATTCTTCCAAAATAAAACATTGTCTATAATACAAAACTTCGAAGCTTTCATTTTCAAGAATCGCTTTTTAGTCCTGGATAACCCCGGAGGAGCTTGCAGGTTTAACAATACAAAACATATGTCAGTATACCAAGGTGATTCTAAAAAGGCTTGATTGATCTATGGAGTCGCCATCTCCTGTTCGTTATCCAGTTCATTGATTTCAAGGGCTTGAAAGTTGGTTTCATTCATTAATTTAGCTAACCCTTGTCCTTTTATGAGCTTTGTTGGCTTAATTTCAATGTCATATTCTAAAATGTTGGCTATCCATTTGCCCCTTTTACCTTCAATTCCTTCCTGAGTTAGAATATCTTTGACCACTACATTTGGAACATAGGCAATCACATGAGAGTACAAGATATAAACTCTGAAATCCTTGATGGCCTTTACAAGGGCATAGGCCTATTTCTCCATGATTTAATATTTGAGTGGAGCATCTCTAAGTGCTTTGCTGAAGAAAGCAACAGGATTCTCACATCCTTGGTCATCTTTTTGTAATAGGATAGCAGCAATAGTATGCTCAGATGCAAAGGAAAAGATTATGAAATCTCTATCAAACTTGGGGCTTGTGAGGACAGGCATTTTAGTTAGAGCTATTTTTATCTCCTCAAAGGCTTGTTTAGCTTCTATGGTCCATTTGACTTTAGAATCTTTCTTCAGCATATTATTCAACAGTCTAATTAGCTCGGCCAAATTAGGAATGAATCTTCTTAGGAAATTGATCTTCCCTAGAAAGGCTTGTAGTTCCTTGATGTTTATTGGGTGAGGGACTTGGAGAATAGCTTGTATTTTGTCCGGATCAATTCTTATGCCGTCTTTAGAAATTATGTGACCTAGGAGTTTGCCTTCTTCCAGGCCAAAAAATGATTTCTTTGGGTTCAATGATATGCCATATTTTCTGCAAATTAGGAACACTTGTCTCAAATGTTCTAGATGCTCTTGGTCTGATTTTGAAAAAGCAGTGAGATCACCAAGGTATATGACTAAGAAATCATGGATCTCTTTAGCAAAGGCTATGTCCATTTCTCTTTGAAATGTGGCCCCTGCATTTTTGAGTCCAAAAGGCATCTTTACATATTTAAAGGTTCCCCAGGGTGTTGTAAAGGCAGTTTTATCTTGGTCATCTAGGTGAACTAAGATCTGATTAAATCTCAAGAATCCATCTAACAATGAGATCCTAGAAGCACCTACTACCCTTTGTAGAATGTGATTCGTCTTGGGTAAGGGGTAGTGGTCTTTAAGAGAGACTTTATTCAAATTTCTCAGGTCAACACAGAGTCTTATCTCTCCGATTTTCTTCCTAGTGGGCACTAGATTTGAAATCCATTTTGAAAACCTAATAGGTGCAATTATTCCAGCCTGATACATTCTTTTAACCTCCTTTTCAATAAGAGGAAGGAGGACTAGATTAACCCTTCTCAGCTTTTGTTTAAAAGGTTTTTGATTTTCTTTCAAGGGTATTGTATGTTGGATAATAGAAGTGTCATAGGATTTGAGGTCCTCATAGCTCCATGCAAAGATATCTTGGAACTCTGTAAACAACTTAATGTATTTCATCTTTTTGTCAAGAGGCAATGTTTTGGACAATTTTACCATTTTGGGATTTTCTGTGGTTCCAATGTTGCAGTCTTCAATTTCTGCATTCAGTGGTTGCATTTTTGGCTTTCTTGGAATATCATTTGAATCAAATATATCTTCCAAAGGAGTTAGGCCTGTGAGCAAAACATTATCCTTTAGTTCAATTACTTCGGATTCTCCCTCAACCATTTCATCAAGATCCATTTGTTTCAACTCTTGTAGATTTTTGTTATCAAAAGTTGTTGGATGCAAAATCAAATTTGTTGTTTCAGCTGATATATTTTGCTCAATTTTGTCTATTTGCTGTTGATCATTAATAGTGCTTGTGTCTATGTTTGTACTTGAGAATTCCTCTTTTAAAGTGAGAAAATTATTGATTTGGGTATCATTTTCAAACACTTGCCAATTTTTTACATTATCCGAGACAGCAACTCTGTGTTTAATCTCAGCAGTAAAGTGATGATTGGGCTCAAATGGAAGCTTGCAAGTGCTAGCAAAGGTTGCCAAACTATGTGCATGTAAATTGTGTTTTCTTGGAATTTTGGTGAGCTGAGATTCTAAGAAGGTGTTCAGTATTTCAATGGCTGCACCCTTGTAAGCTCTTAGCCTAGGATCATTTGTAACAAATTTTCCCTTCATCTGTTGTATTATCAAATCTGAGTCCCCTAGAATTGAAATCTTGGTCACCCCTAGACTTCTAATCAATTTAAGTCCCAGCAAAAGGGCTTCATATTTGGTCATATTGTTTGTGCATCTGAAATTTAGCCTATATGCATGAACCTGAGCATGGTCATTTTGCATGTTCTGTATCCAAATCCCTGCCCCTGCTCCCAATTTGTTCACTGATCCATCAAACTCTAAGTACCATAAGATTTCTTGATTATCACTAGTTTCAGGAGTTTTTGAAACTTGCTCAGTGGACATATTTGGATTTTGTGGCTCATATGGTGTGTCTTGTTCATTTGTTGCATCAATCACATCAACAATTTTTGGTCCTGGGCACTAGATTGTTCATTTATGCTTTCTGTCTATGTTGTCTCTAGGAGTTTGGCATTGGTTTTGGGACACATCTCAGCATTGTATAAGATGAATGAATCCATATCAGAATGCATAGAATAGATGGGGAAGTTTTGCAGTTTCTCTTGACTGCTAACCACATATTTCATCAATGTTTCCCGGTACAATCTCTTTGGGTGACCAAAGACTGAAATGGTGGCATACGACATATCTAGTTGCAAAGATCCTTGGAGTTTTTCACCCCAAGATCTGGATAAAAGCATGCCATATTTAGGTGGGATATCAACTACCACCACATCCATCAAGATTGTCTTGGCTGGATATTGTACTAAAGATACACAAAGGTCTTTAATTAGGCCTAGACACCTGACCTGGCTAGAATCAAATGAGAACAAGTCTTTATATGGCCTTGTGATGTCTAGGTCTAGCTTTTCTATTAGAGATTTAAGCATCAAGTAATGAGAAGTCCCCGAATCAAACATTGCATTATGTAGCACTTTGTCATGAATGTTCAAGCTCACATAGAATGGAGGAACTCCTCCATCTACTGCTTTACCATTGACTTCAGGACCAAAAAACAGTTCTGGTTGGTCATCTAGAACATTGACTTCATCCCTAGTCTCTGATATTTGAAGTGACCTATTAATTTGTTCCCTATAAACCTTATGTTTAGCCAATTTGGATAGTGGCATGGCTATTTTTAACTTGCCTATTTCTGTTTCTAGGTTGAAGGGTTTTTCCACTTGAATTCTTGTGTTGTGGACAGCAAACCTCTCCTTTTCTATTGTGTTTTCTATGTTCTTTTCTTTATTAGCAGTGCTGTTAGGAACTGCATTTGTTTTAGAATTAACTACAACATATATGTTTTAGACTTTCTTTCGGAAAAGAGGAGGAAGATGGATGATTTTTTTATGGCTATAAGTCTGAAATGTCCTCTATGGTGGGCTCCTTTGGGTTGAGGTCCATTTTAGCAAGGAGATCTATGAGGGGAGAAGTATCCTTAGCTCCCTTGGGTTGTTTGGTATCTTTCAATTTGCTAGGTTCAGGTACATCTATCGTTCTACTTCTTAATTTGTATTGTTTATGAACCTCATAGACCGCTGCATCATAGCCTTCTTTGAAATCAAATGATTCCCCGGACTTGGTTTGAAATTGATTGAAATTATGAGCCTCTTGATCATCCTGTGTTAGAAAAATTTGTTGCTCATTGTTTAACCCCATTAGATTGATTTGGGTGTCCTTTGTTGGCTCACTAGAGGTTGAGGCTTCGGCATAATTCTCTTGAAATGGAGGTCTAATGTTCTGGTCAGGGCTAGTCCTTCTAGCATTTGGGTTTTGATTTTTTCTAAAGTTTGGGTTTCTTGCTGTGTTACTTGGTTGCCCTTCCCAGGATGGTTTCCTTTCAATAGTTTCCACTATATCCCCAAGTCTGTCCATACCTTTAATGATTGCATCTAGCTTTTGCTCAAATGCAGAAAGCTCTTCTTTGAAAGTTGTTATTCTTTCAGCTCTTGCCCGATTTCGTTTAGCAATCAGGTTTGCCTCTACACTAATATCTATATTCTGCATGTCTGTAAGCTTAACAGGGTTCTTTCCCTCAGCTGATATGCCATGTTAGAATCAAATCCATCCAAGAATTTAATCAAGGCTAAATTAGGTGGAGGTCTAAAGTTCTGAGGAATAGCACTATAGGCATTATTGAATATGGCACAATAGTCTTGAACGGTCTCTTGTGGGCTCCTTTTCAAGTTGTCATATTCAGTCAAAATGTGTAAGGGGTCTTTCTTATTTTCCCATGTATTTAAGAAGGATTGATAAAGTGCCTCCAGATTAGCTATAGAGTTTGCAGCAAGTGCTCTAAACCAAGTCCTTACATCACCAGTTAGACTTTGGACAAAGATCTTCATTCTCACATCATCATCATCAATTTCATAGTTCTCAAAAAAATCTTGCATTTTCTTGGTGTGTTGTTGAGCTGTATAGGAACCAGTACCATCAAAGTAAGTGATTTTGCTTTCATAGTCTTGAGGCATAGCCCCTGGATTTGCAGGCAACTGCAAGGGAGCATAACGGTTTTCCATATTTGCAGGGATAAATGGGATAGCAGGAAGGAATAAGATGGCTGGAACAATGGGGACAGGAGGGGAAATATGAGCGGTGGATGGGGGAGTGGAGAGAACACTTTGAGCTGTGGATGAAGAGCTTGGAGAGACTGTAGTGTTGACAGAAATGGTTGCTGCTTTCCCAGGGGTAAGCTCAGATTTTGTAGGGTTTTGCTGAAGTATATCAAGGTTTAAATCGGCAGATTCTAGACTTGCTTGTCTCCTAAGGGTCTTAGAGATCAAGTTAGGATTTTCAGAAATGGCTGGAGGATTAGGATTTGGATTTGATCTAGTGTAACGAGTTTTCGTTTTTGGAGCAAGCTTCTAAGTCTGTTTTTGGTATTTTCTGTTTTTGGTATTTTGAAGGAAGCCTTTTCTCTTGAAATATAGAATACAGATAGCTTTGAAGTTTCCTTAAAATATGTTAAAGACAAGGAGACTAATCAAATTCTTGGGACAGCTGTTTAGAGCCTAAAACTAGATTGGAGGTTGAGTCCCAAAGGCTACCTGGCTAACTTGAGTCTCCATCTATAGCTTTAGAAAATAGACAACAGTAACAAACAGTCGTTCAGCTCCCCAGTGGAGTCGCCAATGATGTTATCACTCAGGTTGTTCCCTTAGGAAGGCTAAAAATAAGGGAACACGGCCGAGGTAACCACTAACCAGTCTTTTAGTTGTAGATTCTAGCCAATATGCAACTAGAGAGGGCTCTCTCTTTGTGATTTAGATTTGTTTGATTATATGTCAGGCTAGTTATGAAGCACAAATTTTGTTTGGTGTTTGGAAAGTGACATTCAGTAAAAATGTGCTGCAAAGTGTGGGAAGTTCAGACCATTGGGTTGATGGAGTCAATGAAGGATAACTTCTGGGTATGGTTTTATGGCAAAAGGACGGACTACAGAGCAAGATAATTACCCATGGAACAATATTTGAGTTGGAATTTAAGATGAATGGGGTCAGGGAATGAAAGGAAATTAAGAATTTTTCATTAAGCTAACAGACGGAAAAGTGAAATAATATTATCAAGGAGCAATTAGAATTCCTTAACTATATTCAGAATGTAAGACCAGAGAGACAAGAGCAATCAAGAATTCCTGCCTGTGCTAGTTTCTGTAGAAAACATAAAAAATTGACAGGAATTGAACACAGAGTACAACCAAGTAAATTCTGAGTTATTCTTTTTCCCTGCAATTTAGAATATGATATATAAATGATACTTAACACATAGAAATAGTAAAGGGAGAGTTAAAAAGACTTATTGACCCATAAGGTAGCACAAGAATTCTACAACACATTCATTTGTCAATAATGCCATAACCAGCAAGTTCATCAGTAAAGCATCCCAACAATCTTATTTCTGAAGAGCTCTTGAACAATTACAACATAGGTCCATAATGATATTCACCAACCAACGACCATACATATCTTGAGAAGGTATTTGTAAAAGAGTTTACAAAATATCCCGTAGGAAAATATCAAGTAATAAATTCATCCATCTACTTTGGCAGGGGCAATAACTGATATGGAAAACCATGCAGAAATGAATGAAGGAATAACTATGTTGTACTGGCTGCCTTAGGTGTCCTGTTATTGTTGACTTTTTGACTCAAATAGTCGGCTGATGGCTGCTTCTCTGATTTGCGTTCCTGATGTGCTGTCACTTGCCACCTGTGCCTGAGTTTGTTTGAACGCTTTTAGTGTGAATTCCATCCTTTGTCAATTTGATTTTCTGATAGGAGACCCATACATTGTAATTTACTTTTAATGCAGACAATTTACAAAAAGAGAATCAAACTACCTTGGCAAGACCTCAAGCATGCTCTTCCACCATTGATCTGTTGGTAACTGATGCTTTTTTAGTTTAATTAATGTCTCATCAGCTTCAATATACCTGTAATAATTTGGCTAGACTTCAAAGAGATGTGCTATCTCATGCTCAATGTAAAACAAATTTTCCAATTTGTCATATAAACTTTGTCCAAAGGGAGGCACTATCTCTTCTGAAATGCTTGATGATGTTGTAATTTGATTGGTAACATAGGTATTTAGCCTGTGAGCATACTGTTCATGTTTTAACAGCGTCCCATTGCTAGTGAATAAGCTGGGTAACCCTTTGCTATGTAATACTACAAACTTCTGTCTGAAGACATTTACCTCTGTCTGCATATCTTGACATTTTCTTTCTATAGTTTGTACAAAATTCCTCATGGTCAGCACCATTTTGACTCTCAAAATAGTGTCTGTCCTATTCTGAATATCTAGAGATGCTAGCTGCTCACTGGTATGAGTATTCAAAAAATGAATCAATTGATTGGCCTGCTCAGGCTTGTTTGCCAATAATGCTCTGGCCTTTTGAGTCTCATATTGAGCTAACCCTATCAATTCAATCTGGTCAAAAATAGTCTGTATTACTGTCCATTGATCAGCAAGAGACTGGCCAATTTTATCCCACAAAATAGTTTTGATTTCTGTTAGAGTTTTATGAAGAGTAAGGTCCCTTTCCAAGGCTTTTATTTTATTTTCCAAGGCCTTCACTTCTCTTGTCTTCTCAGCCACAATCATTTTTTATTTGTCATAATTTACCTCAATCTTGGCTAGTTTTTCCTTGGCTTCTTTTAATTCTGCCATTTGGAGTTCCAAAGCCTTTATTTCTTTCATCATATCTTCCATGCTCAAGCTGGCATCTTGTCCTGCTGCTGCTGTAGTTGTTGCTGAAGTCGAGGTACCTGCTGTTGATGCTGGATTAGTAGGAGGGGCTACTATGGTGACTATAGGAGGAGCAACTATAAGATTTGGAGCTGTTTGAGGTGGCTGAGAGGCCAACTCCTCCTATTTTCCTTGTAGTGTTGTCTCCAAGGCTTTCTCTGTTTCCAGCAGTCTTTGATTCATCCTCATTAACAAACTTACCACATCCTCCTCTTCTCTTTGTTGTGCAACTTCTGTGGTCTGAGGGTGCATTGTAGCTGGAAGCTTGAGTTGTCTTCTGAGGGCTGCTATGTCTTCTTCTTTCTTTTTAATTAAGGCCTGTGTGCCCTTGGGATCCTTGGGATCATGTCCCAGTTCCATGATAATCTCCTCCAAGGATTTAATTTTGTTATCCTTGGCTAATGAGGAGGCCTTTTCCAGTTCCAATTGGGCAGAAGTATTGTACAATGAATTCTGCAGTTTATGAGCCAGTAATGCTTTGTCTGCCAAGGTAGAGTATACCATTTCTCCGGCTTGTTTGTGTAACTCAATCTGGTCCATTGGGTGGATGTCTTTAGCAAGAACTTCCAGATTGGTCCTAATATAATCAGCAGCTGATTGTGGCTACTGTGTGGTGGGCCTAAAGTGACTAAGGGTCATCTTCCCTGCTTGGATATCATAGGCTGCCATTAGCCTTTGTTGATTGGTGGGAGCCATTCTTAGCAATTGGTTATATAACTGGAACCTTACTGGCTCATTTATGGCCTTGATTTCAATGAATGCTCTCTTGATGTCAGAGCCTTGCTTGCTCTTTTGCTTGGTGGATGTAATCTCCACACCATGCTGTCTCTCTTGCTCCTGCTGAAATGAGCTAGTAGATGTTTCCAAAAATGGAGGAATCTGTTGTTCAGATGTTCCCTCACCCCTTAGATTGCCTATTGTCTCCTCTATAAATTCTTCTTCAGAGTAGGGGTTCAACCTCTGCCTCTTCTCCCCTTACTGTTCTGTGGATGCCCCTGTGGGTGTCTCTTCTGGTCTATCCCTTTTCTTGGCTCTTTCCTCATTAAGAGGAGTTTGTAACACCGGGATTTCTGTTACCTTTGCTTGTGTTGAGAGGCCTTGCCCTTGACTTTTTCTTGGGCTGTATCTGGCTGATCTACCATTGTATTCTGCTACTCTGAATGTTGTACTTCTTTGCCTTTCCCTGCAGGTGGAGTAGTCTCTTGAACAGGTTGTTGTGAAGGTGTGGCAGATGATGTGCTCGTCCCAATGTGTTGTGGCAGTGTGAAAGGGACCTGTCCAAAAGAATCCAAGTCAATTGTCTTCTCAAAGTCTTTCATTTCTTTTTCTAATCTCTCTTCTTCAGTAAGCTCTTCAACTAGTGTACCCTCTACCCATTCCTGTCGATTAGCGTATTGTTCAATCTGAGGGATTTTGTGGTGCACATATCCTATAAGCTTGTTTTTGACTCTTCTAAAGCTTATGAAATGTTCATGGTCATATGGCGCCCAATGAAAACTTTGTTTTAGCATAAGTTCATCTCTTAGTATCTTGTCTGCATCTTCCCAGGCTTCTTCCCTCTTATTGAAGACAAAAGGGCCCAATTGATTTCTTATCTTGAGTTGTGCCTTTTTTCTAGTACCATAGAAATGAGTCAAATCTGAACTACTAAATTTCCAGAAGTATTCCATGGCAAAGAGTCTCATGGGGACATACTTCGGCAGCTTTTAGGGAGATAACTGACAGCCATAAATCCTGATCACTGTGTGGTTTTGGTAAAAATACCAGTCACCAATGCTGTAGCCCTTTGAGAGATGTAAAATCCTCTGCATTTCAGCAGAGAGCTTGTCAAGGGGAGTCATCATCAACAGGGAAGTGGCTGGGTATATGAACAAGTCAATGAACTCACAATATGTATAAGGGGAATGGTGGACTTCATGGAAAATTGAGGTCCAGAAAATCACAGACCTCCTCTCCCCTTTGGGGTCTAGTCTTTTAAGAGGAACTTGGAAACTATCAGGTTGATAGTACATCAGTAGATGATATATATAGGATGTGTATTTGAACACCCTTTCTCTCTCTAAAATCATGAATTTCTCATGGATTTTATTCGCTATGAAGGTGGCATAATCATACTTGACAGCAGGGGGCTATCCTGGAGTGAATATGAACATCAATACTAACACAGTCTCATCAACATACTCACTGGTTTTGAATCCTAAAATGTAGGATATCATATCTATAAGGAGTTTCCCTGCCTCATTGAACCAGACTTGGTGATAAGGAGGAGGCTGATCAGGCTGGAACTTTGGTAGCATAAACAACTGAGCAATTCTTGTTATCTCTGAGCTAGGCAGCTTGGCACCCTGATCAAGCAAAAGTTTCATGGTGAGAGGAACCAGAGGCTGAGTTGGCTCAAAGTTCAACATCTCATTTATGGACTGAGGAGTAATGTAGAAGAGTACAGATCCAGATGGAGTCATAATTGCTCTTTGTGTGGGATCATAATTTGCATAGCATAAATGGATGAAATCAGGGAGCGCATTCACTGAAGGGAGGTAATAGATAGGCATGTTGGATTCCCAAATTCCCAGGACATCAGAATTGCTTCTGTGGCTATTTCTAATTTCACAGAAGGCTTGCAAGTGAGGCTTGAAACCCATCATATCCTTAATTTGAAAGTCCTTTTCAGCAAGGGGTATCCATTCCAATTCCTTATGTGGTGCATTTAAGGGTGCAATATTCAAGGCCACTAGAGCTTCCATGGTTCACTGATCTGTGTTATTTAATTGGATTTTGGAACTGTCTTATAACAGGAACAGAGTATTGGCACTAGGTATTTCACAGGAATTTCACAGGAATTTTTGCTTCAAACTGAGTTTTGTACACAACTGACCTCACTGGGTAAGTTTCAAAGGAAAAGACAGAGACTGCGGAGTTCAATTGGTGGCTGGAAAACAGAGGAATGATGCTTTTTTGTAAGTGAGTTGGACCAATTATAACTCAATATTTTGACAATTTCTGGAGATTTTACCGGCGGAAATGAGCTCGACTTTCAGTTTAATGGACAATTTACGGAGGAAAATAGGATTTGCGGGTTTTTCTTTCAAAATAATGATCAAACAGTGACTTAAAATGCATAGGTTTGCAGGCAATAACGCATTTTAGTCGAGTTTAGCTCTTCAGGTGATTTTAACAGAGAACTTTGGAAAAACAAGGTTTACAGGCGAATTATCAGGTAAATACCTGTTTTACAGGCGACTGGTGCAAAATGGGGTTGTAGACTGAGCTAAGGGGCCCAGGTTTGCAGTTTGAACTCGCCTGGGTGACGGACTGGAGCATTGGTGGCAATTGGACGTAACGTGCATGCACAGTCTCCATAAATATGAAAAACAGAAATAGACACAAACCGTTGCTTTCGCGACCTTTAACCAAAATTTGGGTTTGTTAGGGCTTTTTGGGGATGACGTCAACATGACGTAAATTTGTCCTGTACCGCGGTATGGAAGGTGTCATGGTGGGTGACGTGGCACTGACATGGATGGATGACATGGCGAACACGGCGGATGGAACAATAGCGCGAGCATTGGCGTGGGTGCAGACGTGGTGATGACGTGATGCATGACGCGGGCAGCAGGACCAGAGGGCGGTTTGCGTCAGAATGGCCCGATGCAATAGAAAGCCGACACGCGTCCCAGGGTACGGTGGGAAAACAACTTTCTATCGAGAGCTAACGAGCGGACGTGGGGGAGGCTCCCATATTGACAAGAGCCGTTGGATTTGGAGGGCGCGATCCAATGGTTGACGGGAGGTATAGATGGCAGAGGTTTACAAAACGGGACCTGCACCAATATTTTATTGTATTTGCAAATATATGCGGGTCAAAACTTAGGTTAAAAGGGTTTGTATGGAAATCATGTGGGCGGGTTAGGTGTGGCTATTTATTTAACCGGGTGTCAAATAAATTCCAAAGACACGGAGGGTTTTTACAATGTTTCAGGCAAACACTATAATCCCAAAACTTTTCCATATGGCTATAGTTACAAGGGGTGGGGATATTATATAGTTTTTGGGGTTTTTTATGTATTCTTATGTACAATAGGGAAGGGGAAATATAAATGGGAGTTTTATACAATAGAGTTAACATGTTAATATGAATATGAGGTGAAGTCTTGGGTGCATGAAATTGAATCACCTAGACTTGGGTGTGGGGAGAAATAAAACTTTACACAAGAAATGTGGCTTTGAGCTTTTAAGTAAACCTGAAGTTTCACTTAAACTTTTATGGAAATGGAGTGAAGTTAAGAATTTGAGCAGATCCCAATCTCTTTGAGGGATGTTAGTGAATGAGTATTGTGAGGGGAGAGAAGGGGAGTTAGGCATGCAACATCTGATCTATCATCACACCTTTGCTAATGCACTTGAGATACTCATGAAAATAGATCATATTCAAAAAGATGACACTGCTGATAGACCTGTTTCTGCAACTTCAATCTACTTACCCATTCTACAATTCCTAACATTTTTTCTTCATTTTGATTAGGTGCACTTGAACTAGAAAAACCTGATTTTCCTCTTTTCTTTTGGCTGCCCTCCTATCTAAATCTATCCTTATCTCTTCCAAGGGCTCAGATTGAGCAGGTGAGCCCTTTGCTTCTCTACCTTTCTAGGGATCTTCCAATGTTGAACTGTTTGAATAGACCTTATTCTCTATTCTAAAACAAGAAATTTAAACATGATCTAGCCAGGGTTGAACTGTCTGGCTATTCATCAATTGAAAGAAAGTCAGTGATTGCACATTCTAAACTTGCTTTGCAATATGTAGTACAGTAGTAGCATTTTGACAAGCCTCTTTGCTGGTCTTTCATTGTGTTTCCCTTTCTTTCTCTTTTTCTTGAATTTTTGATTTTTTGAAAATATGGAACCTTTGCAACATGGAAAGGATGATCATATTTCGCATTTCCACTGTAAATCATGAAAAATGACACCTATTGGTATAGGAACCTAACACTTGGTATGAAAGTTTGTTTCCTGCTTGTATTCACTGTTTAAAATATTTTCATACCATGTTCTTTGAAAGGTATAAATAATTTTATCCATCCTTAAATTTAGTTTAGAAATGTTGTAGACATGTTTGTAGTTTTATTGAAAATCTTGAAAAATTTTATGAAGATGATGACTTCATGGAAGATGAGGTCATGGAAGCCTTGTATGAAAATCCATTTCAGCAGCATAAAGAGGATACTTATCCAGATGCGCAGGAAAATTTGCAGCTAGATCAAGATCTTAGTACAACGGAAAATGATGAAGGAGAAGGTTTTATTTCATATCTGTCCATGGAAGAAGGCAGTATGCAAGAAAGTCAAGTTTGAATTTCATAATGTGATAAAGTCAAGTTGGCCAATTCAAATTTAGATTCAGATTGTGATGATGAAGACAACCTTGTTCTAAATCCCATGAAGGAGAGCTTTGTTGTTGAGATCGTTTGGAATGAAGAAGACAGAGTTATTGACCCAAGCGTTCTCATTTCATTAGAACAAAGCCTTCATGAGGAGGTAATCCAGTCATTTTATGAAAAACAAGATGAGATCTTTGTTCAAGAAAGTGAAAAATCTTCTTTCGATAACTCAGTGGTAAATGATATTTTGATTGCCATGTCATATGAAGATGATCAACAATGTTTTCAAATTTCAAAAGACCGGGGAATTGAGGACTGTCATTCGGATTTTTCATGTTTTGAAATGTTATTTCAAGAAGACAATCACTATTTGAGAAAAAGAAAACAAAAAGTATTATCTCCTTTGTCTGAAGATGAGATAGATCAACTCCTAAAAGGTCATGTTACAGCCCAAGCTAATGTAGGTTTGCAGTGTGCACATGGTCAAGAAGGTGTTGGTGAAGCTTCTTCCACTTTTGAAAATGATAATAGTCTTGAGATTAGCTCTATAGATCAACGGACATATAATGTTTTCCTTCATGAAGATGATAGGGCTGGCATGTTTGATAATCTTGAAGAATGTCTTTTGTTTAAGAAAGGCTTAGATTATGACATTGAGGAGTGTGAGCCTAAGAGACACAGTATGCCATAATTCAAGTTAGAATTTCTCATGGTTGAGGAATTTACATCTAGAACTCAGATAGCAGAAGCTTACACTGCTCTATGCCTTCCTATCACTCGATAGCCAGTTGTTCTTTCAAATCAAAATAAAAGGAGTACTTGTATTTTTTCCGCTGGATCTCAAGACAAGCTAGTGCTTCAGGATTCTCAATATCCCTTCAGTATTCTTTTGCAAGCACTATACAAGATAGAGGTTGCCTAGTTCATTAGCATAATCCTTGGTTTTAGTTGTTATTGTGAGTTGCCTACATGTACATCATTCTACCTGCTCGGAGAAAGTGAGAGCAGAATTTCAGTATGTAGCCATCTGCTGGATTAGTT
The DNA here is from genome assembly GCA_000404065.3 of Pinus taeda. Taxonomy (NCBI): domain Eukaryota; kingdom Viridiplantae; phylum Streptophyta; class Pinopsida; order Pinales; family Pinaceae; genus Pinus; species Pinus taeda. Next base: position 39,566 of record APFE031196900.1, on the reverse strand, counting down.
ACATTAGAAGGCCCACCTCACATGATTGTACATATTTCATAAATAGGCAGGTGGTTGTCATCATGATTTGAAGCCCTCAAATCTCGATGGTCTGCTGCCATTAAAAAAAATCTTTGTAAGTATTTGTTTCAGTTAAGTAAGTCTTGAGTCATTTTTTGTTTTAGTTAGTTCAGCTTTGAGTCATTTTGAGTCATAGTGTAAGTTGTAGTTTTCGAAGTATCTTGACTCCATTACCCAATGGATAAGGCACTGGTATGCTCTTCCAAAGATCTATGGTTCTTGGCACCTCCCAGGAGCTACCATCCCCATTGGAGCCAATGTTAGTGTCAGTATCTTCATCCCTCCATCAGTGATCAAATTTCTCTTTTTGCAAGCATAGTAGGTGTCCCATCCAATCAGCTACGTTCCATTAGGTCATGGATCAACTGATGGTAGTGGTTCATTGTCAATTTCCCTCATGTCATTTACTTGCTGGCCTATTTTCACATGTTCAGGTCATTTACAATCATTTTTTTTTGTGTCATTGCATTTGAAAAAATCATTTTTAGGGTTTTAGGTCTCATTAGGTCTAGGGCTTGTCACCATGGTCAGAAAAAACTCAATAAATGGCCAGTGAGCACATGAGGAGGTCTAATAAGTTCACAAAATCAAAATTCCAATGATGATATGCTTAATAAGTGGTTTTTACCTCAAAACTCTGTTTTGAGGTAAAAACAGAGTTTTTATTTCTATGTACAAAAATTTTATGTAATTTCAATATTTTCTATATGTAATAAGTTCAAAGCTGCTGCCCTTGCTCACCTTGCCAACTCTAGCCACTACAGACAAAAACACAAGCATCAATGCATTAGTTTACCAAATGATTAAGAAAAGTCAATTTCAATGGAAAAACAAAGCTCAAGACCAAAAGTGACTTTGACATTAGAAAAGTGGGTTTGAGATAAATGAAAATTAAAGATCATCCATATTTAAAGTGAAAGGGGTTCTAATGTCATTTCATTATGCAAAATACTCTTGGAGAGAAAAAAATCGTGATTTGGAGCCAAGGAGACAAAAACCCTGTTTTTCAAAGCAATTTGGCATGGCGCTGCGCATCAGAGGCAGTGCGCTACACTTCAGGCTGGCGCTGCGCATTGAGTTGGCTAGGAATTTTTAAGAATGCCTTACATTTTTGGATTCCTCGTGAAAAATTACTAAAACCCAGAAAGTTTCATGAAGTTTGGAGGCGATCTGGGTCACCTAAAGGGCAAATAACACCTCAAAAATGCCCTCTCTGCCACTTTTTGGACCCACAGGAAGAAGTCTTGGGAGAACTGATTTTTGAAGGGGAAATGGACACTAAATCCAAACATTCCACTTTTCCTAGAAAGTAGACAAATAGACCTTTCCAAAAAGCCATCTTGTAGATAATTTGGTGAAGGGGAAGGCCTTCAAACTCAGCTTGGAAAAGGCACTATGCATCAGGCTAATGGTGTTGCGCATCAGGCAAAATTTTGCCAATTTTGCTCAAAAACTCAGATTTTCGCATAGTTTTCTACCAATTTGACTTTTTCTTCTCTCATGGTAAAATTCATGATGTAATATGATGTAAATTGATATAATATGATGTAAAAATGATGAAAATTGACTTAAGGAGGTAGATACATCAGTTTTAGGTGGTTTTGAGCTGAATGAATCAATTTCCATAGTTTTAGAGGCAAGTTGTTCCACTGCCTATTTTTTAGTTCCTAGTTTAGATCTTGTTGAAAAAACTCCTTGAATCATGGATCTGACCCCTGATGGCTAGCATAGGTGGTTTGATGCCTATATCTTATACTTTCTTAGTCATCTGTAAAGGTTGGACTCTTGTAGATGCATTGAGCTACTTTGTACATCACTTCTGCAATTTGGCAAGGAAATAAACCAGGGTTTCATAGCATTTAGTCGAATTCTTGTGGTAATGTGAATTAGTATTGTTTTCTTATTTTTAATTCAGTTGATCTTATGTTTATGTGTACCATCATCTCTCTTATTCTGCATAAACTAAATGAACCAAGTGTAAAAGGTAGAATCCATTGGTATTTCAGTGCTCTGCCTTAGGGTTTATTTAGTTTTACATGTTTTCTATGCCTGAAGAGGACTCATGACATTTGCATGCCCTCTCTAGCTCCTCACAAATCTTTAGACTCACCATTACACTCATTTCAAAGTGCTAAAACACTTGCCTACCTCGCCCCACAGAAACCTATGCATTTCTGTGTTGATTTCCCAGACCCAAAGCTGCCTTCCCCATCTGATCCAGCAACCAACCGTTAAAATCAAAAAAATTCCTCTGAGCAAGCATACCTAGCCTAAAATTAGTATTTATATCATTCATCTCAAGCCTTCCTTGATATATTTTCATTGAGATTAACAAGGAGAGAGCCCTCTCCCAACCTAGTAGGGCTAGCTACCAAGTTAAGTGTGGTTTGATGTTACCCTAGACCTGCCTTTCTCAGGCTGAGGTAGTTCCAGCCACTAACAAGTCTATTTCTACTCCTTCAAATTTTCATGTTACGATCAATACCATCACTCAGTTGAATGTGCCATCATTGAACAAATCATCATCATCATCTCAGTCATGTCACCATGGTCTTCATTCAGCTCAGTGTCTCCATTAGTAATTAGGGTTAGAGTCATCAAAACTGACATTTCATTCAATAAATCAGGAAATGAAGGATTAGTGGTAGGGTTTGATCAAAAAAATTGTTTCTAAGTGTAATTCACTTCAAAATGATGTAATAAGTTATGTTTCAAAGGCAAACTTCATGATTTCATTTCTAGAGCAGGAAAATCAACAGTTGAAGGTAAAGCAACCTCTTTTGGAAAATCTTGAGGCTTATATTGGTAAAGAGGATACAAAGGGAAAGGCAGTGATGGATGCAGAGGTTTTAGATAAACATCAGGAACATGTAACAAGGAAAAGGCCAAGGACCAAAGGCCTCAAAAGAGCACTTCAACAACAAAGAGAGCAAATGACTTTTGTTGACCTAATTGCAGTAGAGATCAATGAAGATAGATAATTTTGGCTTAACAAGGTGAATTGTCACTTGGAGAAGCTTCTCAAGAGGGCTAATAGAGAAAAAATATTGTAGAAACACATGGCTATCGATTATTACACAAGAAATGTGATTGCTAAGGTGAAGGTCATGCAATTGAAGGAGAATCTCAATGAAACCCTAATCAAGAAAAAAGGGAAGGAAACGTTATATTTTCTTGTTGGTGCCTCCCTCACAGCATAGCATACCACTTGGTGACCTCAAATAACAATTTTGAAGAGTTTTGGAGGAATTTTTTTTTTTGAGATTTTTTGCATATTTTAGCATAGTCATAGAGGAGAAAATGCAACGTGCCCCATGTTGCGCTTTAGTTGGGGAGCGCCAAATGAAGTTTGGTTTGCATTTATAGATTCATCATGGTCCATACATAATTTTTTCCTTGGGGAGAACATACTTTTGGTAGAGTTTAACAAGTGAAGAAGTTAAAAAACAATAAAAAAAACCACCTTTCTGCCACCCTGATGGAGGCCATGTTGCATTTTCTTGATTACCTATAGGAGAATGCATTTTTGATGGGCTAGGATTAATCTTTTTGAGCTCCTCAAGAGTCCATTTTGTAGCAGACATCCTCAGCTTTCCACTGACCTATCAAGGTTAGGATTTTGACTTCAGGAAGGCCTTCAAAAACTACTTTTTCCAATTTTACTATGTTTTCCTCAACTTCGGTGCGTTTTCTCATAAATTCACTGCGGTTTTGTCTGTGGCAGTTTTTCTCTAGTTTGGTCAGTTGGATTCAGATTTCTATGATGTAATTGATTAATCCTAATGTAAATATGATGTAACAGTGGGTAATTAATCTTGTTAAATTTATTTTCATGTAGATTTAGTCTCATTTATGAGAGTGGCTGGAGTCAAAGTTAATTGGAGGAGTTGTTTTAACCTCCCTAATCTTTAGGGTTTTGGTTGGAACACCTCATGGGGCAGTTCCTAGACTCATGGATTTGACCCCTAAGAGCAAGGAGATGTTGTTTTGGTCTTTATGTATCATTTTCTCAGTCATAGAACAGGTTGGACGTCAAAGGAGAGAACTATTGTAGCTTATACTTGGATATTTTCTGGAAATCAATGGATATAGTTTGCAGCTATTATCTAGGAATTCATGTGCAATAAGTTTGTGATGTAGTTTTTTCTCTTTTATAGCTTTATATGAAATATATTCATCTTCTCTTTCCATTCATTATTTTCTCAGTGGTTTTCGTTGAAGTTTATAAACATAATTCTTTGCATAAAACTCTGATTTTATGGGAATATCATTATGTGTTAATTTCTTTCTTTTTTAATGAATTCATGTGCTCATTCTCACTAAAACCCTTTTTCATCTTCCAAACACTAGACTACACTAACAAACCCTAAATCCATCACATAATTGTTGCTACCTTGCTCCTTTATATCTTTGTTGTTGTAACCCTTTGAGCCTTTGACCTAGCTACCTAGTTTTTCTCTCTTATTCAGCATCAAACCCTAAATTTTCAAGACCTACCTGAGCCTACCATACCTAGCCTAAAATCTATTCCTTTTCCAGTTAGTTCTTTGGCTATGATCATAGAGAGATCCCTCTTTGGTTTGGTAGGGCTAGCTAGAAAACTGAAACCTTGGTCTATGGTTACCTCCGTCGATCTCATCTCAGCTTGGGACAAAGTGGAGGATAACAGGATTTGAAATGGCTCCAACGATACTATCAGCAGCGTGACATGCCCCCGATGCATTGGCACCACCAGGATGGGGGAGGTCTAGAATGACAATATAGCCATAACGAGATTGCGCATAAATCAAGTCATATCTTAGATTGGTTTGGAGAGCTTCTTCCCTGTTTGTGGAAAGTGAGATGTGATATCTTCAGAAACGGGTGATAAAAGGATCCTAAGAAACCAATCAAGGTAGACAGTGGTCAACCAATCTAGTAGACAACTCTTGGAGAAACCCAGAAACAAATCTTAAAAATTCCCACAAACCCTAAAAATCCCAGGTACAAACCTGATGACTTGGAGATCACACTTTTTGGGCCAAAAGGTGCACTTTGGACCTCGAGATCACACTTTTCGGGTAGAAAATCGTGATTTTTTCCCCTTGATTCTTGGTCGCCAAGTCTCAGAAAAATTTGTCCTCACTGTCGCGGCTGGTTCCTGTGACCTGTAGAAAATACCAGAAAACTTACGAACGTTAGAATTTTGATTGATCTAGGGTTAGAATGCTAGTAAAAAACATTAAGAGACTGAAAAAAGAAGAAACCCTAAGCTGAAAACTAAAGCTTGCCCAAGTTTCTGGATCAGAAGTAAAAACCCAGCAGAGTCACCAATTTTGTTATAGTGTTTTCTTCACATATGTGTATGAAAACAAATCACCTAATACTGTGGATGACAAACAATCTTAACAATATAAATGTCTACTAAACATTGTAGATCTGCAACAAATGCTAGAAACAAAACCTGCCAAAGCCCTGATCTATGCCACGATCATAGTTAAACAACAAAATGAAATAGTAATAAATGTGGGTAACTCCAACAATCCATTGGAAACCAGATATATAAAGAATATATTTTATTAAACAACACCTGTGAAGGGAAAAAGTAAATGTTACCAGTCCCCCTCTATGGGATGGGTTCTTGGCTATCCTCAAATGTCTTCATCTTTTCACTAGATTCTCTCTCCTCTATAATGTGTAAAACCCAACAAATGAAATATTTGAGGTCAGTGAGAACTCAAATGGAAAAGAAAATGGTGTGCGACAATGATAATAATCAGAGTTACAACAGCGAGTGCAACAATGAAAATGATCAAAAGTGAATAATGAATGGAAAACCCTCCTATTTAAAACAAAATATTAGGGTATCCTTAAATAATGAGCAATAATAAAATATTATTAACCCCATTCTAGAAATAATCACTTGGAATATTTTATTATATTTGGTTAGGAGGGAAAAAGTATTTTAACTTTTATTTCGAAATAATAAATAAATAAATGATTTATCTATCATCTCAAGAAATATGGTTACGGAATAATAAACAAATAATGATTTATTTAAATATTCCTAAGGGATTTAGTCAACCTTGACAAGGAATAATAATTAATTAGTGACTAATTAGTTATTCCTAGAAAAAAAATAAGATAATAAATAATTTATCTGTTTATTTTTCATAACTGGGCCAAATGTGACAAGAAATATTAATTAAACAATGGTTTAATTAATTATTCGTAGAAGATAATTAAATAAATAGTGATTTATTTAATTATTCCTCATGGGTTTAATTATAAATTTCTTTACAAATGTGGTTTATTAAGTAATTTATCACAGTGAAAGCAATTTTACTATGGAAAAATTTGCCTTACATGGTGTACTTCGATCCATCTATTAAATTAAGGCTAGATGATCAATATTTTGTGATAACAATTACAATCTACACATGTACCCATGTGAGACAAAATAGGCTTAAGAAATCTTGCAAATTATCACTAAGACTCGAACAGCTATGGGAAGACCAACTCTTCGACATCCTCATGATGATCAACGGTGGCAAAATAAGGCCAAGCTCGGTAGTCCGTGGTGGTGTCCACATGCTCAATTGTGACATCCTATTGAAAAATAACTCTTGCCTCCGTTGCATCTGGGTACACTGATTTGGATCCTCTGTCTAACTCGTTTGATAACATGTGCGTCATAGCCTTGAGTGCAACCGGGCCAACAACATACTGATGCATAGTGTCTACGCTGATCTCCACGTGTGTGTTGGTGACTATGCGCATCAACTTGTTGAAGTACATGTCCAGCTCCAACCGAGCTTGGTTCTTTGTCTTCGCCTCAGTGAGTGTGCCAACAGATGGGATTGCATGCGTGTGCACAATTACATCCACACTCCTGAACACCCATGCATGCGATCGACATCACTACTCACCCTTTCTGCTCTGTGCTAGCTATTGGGATGAGTCTATATCTTGTATGGGCATAGTTTCATTAGTTTGAGTGTGTTTCGCCCCCTGCTGGATTTGTTCTTGCTACGCTTCCTTCTCTGATCTACATAGCTCCTATTCTACCTTGAGTTTCCGCTTCAACTCCTACAACTCCTTCTTTGTTTCCTCCATCCTTTATAGGTCTCTTTGCCTTTGTGCAATCCTCTTGTCACATTTTCACCTCTTAGCCTCAATCTCCAAAGCTGATTTCATCACAAGTGGATCTTCTTTGAACTTGTATCTGTTCTCCGCCTTCGCACTGTCAAGAACCTTCCTCTTGCCTTTGTCGCACGCAAGTTTGCTACCCTCTATTGATGCTGATGGTGCTACTCTCTACAATGCAGCGGCTATTTTATCTTGCTATACTTGTCTATGAACAACTTGGTGTCTTCATAGATAGGCAAGCTCATAAACACTCGCTCAACTGCATCTCCATTTGCGCTCTCAATGGTGTCCTTTGACCCTGCTTCCTGGGAGGCCATTGTACCTATGCTACTAAGAGGTAGATGAACACTTGTGATACCTAGAGACATAGAAAAACTCATGGAAAAAAATCTATCAGTTGAAAACTAAAATAAACTTGAGGACTAACTTGCAACATACCTGTATCACTTATTGTGAAGATTCCGCAATTTCCACCTTAAGGCTGGGAGACTGACTACCAAAACTGTGCAAGGCATAGTCTGGGCAATCCGGAGGTTGACTAACTATTGGAACTACGCAATGCATCATCTATCCCAGTCTGGTGAGGACTGAAACTACGTAATGCATAATTTTAGTTAGCAGTGACATGCAAACTAGCAAACTACATTGCCCAATTTATGCGGCTAGCAAGGCACTTCCTCCTAGAATTGCACAATGCAAGCCTAGAGGCCATTGCTGGCTAGATATGCACATTTTCTGGGAGGAAGGCAGAGCCTTCATTCTTGGACATGTGCATTGATGGTCGGGTAAGGCAAGGTCCGGGCTAAGGAAGCTCAGACACACCGACCGGCAACTGAAAACATTAGAAGGTTGGAATGCATGGCAAGATTGAGTGTAAACAAGAGTGAATGATCATGCATGCAAACAGTGACTGCGGGATTCAAAAAACAGGAAAACAAGCATGTGTGTGAAGCAAGTCACCCCAAAGGTGACCGTTATTACAGAAACAGTGTCATGCATGCGACAACAGTGAGATGCAACGAAAAACTAAAACCATGCTTCTACAGGCTAACATGCATCAAACGAAAGCAAGCATTCATTGAAATCAAGCAGACAACACTTACACAAAGAGAAATACAAAAAGCGACAAAAACATAGCATAAGACATGAAAAGCAGACTTTCCATGAAAACGTTGAGTTGAATGTGCCGAAGACTCCTAGATGCAATGTGGGATGTCAGACCTATAAGATTAATGTGAGGAATGAGCTTTGCAGTGTCTGGAAAATTAGTTTTCATAAGATCAAGGTTATGACGTGTATGCCACAAATCTAGAAAAAGTGACACTTTGAGGGAAGTTTCTAAAACAATCTTTACATGTAACCTCTAGCTACTAAAAATAGATCCCTAAAATTAGGGATGCCTTTTTCATGTTGCTTTTTGCTACTTCGGGAAAAAAGTAGCCCATGCATGCAAATAAGGATTGCTCAGTCCCGGAGGGAACCAATCAAACTAAAGGCACATGTAACAGTCTACAAGTCTGGGAAAGGGATTTTCACAGATTTTGGGCTAAGCAAGGCTCGTTGTCCCTCAAAAAATTTTCAATTTCTAGGGTCAGCAGGTACTGCCTCTCAGAATTGCGCAATTTCTCGGCTAAAGCCCAGTGTTGGGATGGATTGCACAATTTTCTGAGGGATGGATGCCTAGATGGATTGTGCAATTCTAGAGCTCAGCAGGAAACCCAACAAAGATTCTGTAATTTCTGGAGGGAAGGCTGGTTCCCCTCCAAAATTGCGCAATTTTCAGGGCGAGGGGGGGGGGAGGGGGGGAGAGCATCTTAGCCAAAAAATTACCTAAGTCCAGAATGTCAGCTTGTGGGTGGGAGACAAAAAACTTAACATGCACAGGATGGAAAGCCAATGAAAATCAACTGAAGCCTATGTACTTGACAGTGCAAGACATGCTGCTAAGGATGGTTGGTAGGGAGGCTCCAAAACAAAGCTAAAGAAAAATTTTGGAGGGTGGTTGTAGCCACTACAACACTTGCCAACACACTAGTATAACTATAGTTCTCTGAATGGACCTTGTTTCGTGAAATCAAATCTAACACCTCCAGAAGTATTGTTCAGTTCTATGATCATCTTGAATCCCACACTAGCTTGATTGAAGGTTGTAGCACCTGTCATGCTCTTGGTCGGTCATCACACATTCCAAGTCAAGTCAACACAGTTGTTTCAATTGGGATGAGGGGTATATTGGTACGTAAGAAATATGATAGTCAGAGTTTTAACTTTCATCTCTGGTGTTGCTCCACTGCAAGCAAGCCTAGATAGTACCCCGACGAAGTCACGTATGAAAACAAGCATCACTCCGCTGCCAACGAGCTTGGTCAGTACCCTAGCAGAGTTACTTACATCACTTCTCTGCGCAGGAAGCCTTTCTCTTCTTTCGTCTTATTCATTTTCATTATTTTCAAAAATTTTCACATTTTCATTTTTCATTTTTATTTTATATTATAACTATGCATAACACTTATTCATTTCAGAGGCGAAAGAGGAATCCCAACTTATTGAGTGTAGAAGAGGTTGTTCCTTCAAACAAGTATTTTGTATATACCTCTGACATACTTATTAAGATTTTCCCCCTCACCTTACTCTACTTGATTGAGCTGACAAGGGATAACCCAAAACAACAAACTAGAGTAGGTGATACTAGTTAGCGTGCAAGTGTTGTCTTTTCATCAAGGTTTACTTCGAATAGAACGTATTTTCCATTGGCGTTTCATGGACTGAAGATAACAAGTTCTACATACAGATACAAGACAACAAATAATGAAGTATTGATGATTGCACAAGTCCTTTTGCACTTTACCTTCGCTTGTTTCAAGAGTCACACATAGCTTCATGTGAAACTAACCTATGAACGTAAACAAGCAAACAAACAACTAAAAGAGTGAAGAGTAGAAGAAAAATGCGAAGAAAAGCGAGTACGAAAACAAGAAAATAAGGAAACACTATTCCTACTCCTAAGCTAATGGTGCATATGCCTGATCACATGAAGTGATATTTCCAATGAAACCACTAGCGCATTGGTCGACCCATGCTGAGTGGGGTTTGAACTTCAACTTCATCTTGGGATCTACTGATTTTTTAAGACAGATTTCAAGTTTGTCCCAAAGATATTGAAACTTCATCTCGATTTCAAAGCTTGAAACTACAATACATGAAAGCACTGAAAGAAATCCCTAGGTGATTCTTGCAGAGTCTTTTGTTGTTTAACAGTTTTTTGTCAAGAGGTTCTGGATCAAAACGATGGAAAGTAGATTCAATGAGATTAAAAAATTGGTCAAGTGAGAGGATGTTGTGGGTGGCAGGTTGTTGCACCATTTTTGTTTGGATTTGTAAAGTGTGCGTGAAAGAAGCAAGTTGACCTCTTCATCAAAGAAGTCATCTACATCATCAATAAATGCATAGAATTCTTTTAAGTACTTAGGCCAGGCCTTTTCTCCTTTACCATCATACGTGAATTCCACCAAGAGATAAAAAAAGTCCATCGTGATGTCAAGATGTTCAGCATTAGAGAAACATCACAAAGGGGTGAGTCTAACAGTATCCATGACAAGTATGCGAACAATAAAAACATGATGTAAGGGCTCAACTTATTATCTTTCCCTCCTTCTAGCGCTAGAAATGTTGATGGTGTTGGACTCGCCAACATGTCAGGGGATCTCCCCGGTAAGAAGTCCCAACTAGAACTTAGACCTTTTGGTGTAGGAGTCCCAGTAGTGGGTCGTATGGTACTGCGTTGCCCGCGGTTGCGCGTAGAGGCAAGCAGGATGTCCTTGTTGGTAGCAAGGGTGTGACCATTGAAACAAGCCAAGGAAGGTGCATGAAGGGTTCTAACACATGGATAGGGGGATGAGTGCGCCCCTTAGAAACCTTTGGAAACACATAGCTTGAAAGGGAACACAAGATCAAAGATACATCACAAGCTGGAAGGCAGGGAAACCAATGATCTGAAGTGATGGTTAAACTGACAACACATCTCATTAATATTCATACGTACATATATAGAAAGAGTCCATACATAAATACGTAAGAAAACAACTACATATATCATTAGAGTAACCAAGATAGCTGAAATACAATAACAACATATGCATGAAACATGTTGGCTTTGTTATATTAAGAGTGAAAGATCCAATCATACAATGCAACCATGAGCAACCACTAATTTTGAAAACGGAATGTTACAGTCACTGCCGCCTACTCCTCCAAAGAGATACACTAGCTCTGCACTATGGAGAATCCAAGTCTTGTTACAATACACTCCAATCTTTCTATAAGATACACCTATAGGAAGCTTGGCTCCCAAAAGCCTCTACAATGAGTTATGAGGTTCTATAAATAGCAAATCGCAAGGTAACCCTTGACATTCCCCTTTGTCACTCTTCACCTACCCTCATGACTCTTCAATTACTACATGACCATTACATTCAACCATCAACACTTGGTCTTTCACTTTTACAAGATGTTACATTACAATCTACAAATGTACCCATGTGAGGAAAAATAGGCTTGAGCAAGCCATGTAAGATATCACTAAGACTTGGATAGCAGTGGGAAGACCAACTCTTCGACATCCTTGCGATGATCGATGGTGGTGAACTGATTCCAAGTTTGGTAGTCTATGATGGTGTCCGTATGCTCAATGGTGGCATCTTGCTGAAAAATGAACTGTTGCCTCCGTTGCATCCAGGTACACTGATTTGGATCCTCTGTCCAACTCGTCAGATATCATGTGCATCATCATCTTGAGTGCGGTTGGGCCAAAAACATACTGATGCATAGCATCTGTGCTGATGTCCAAGTGTGTGTTGTGGGCTATGCGCATCGACTCGTCAAAGTACATGTTTAGCTCCAATCGCACTTGGTTCTTTGTTTTCACCTCAGTGAGTGTACCAACGGATGGGATTGCATGCGTGCGCACAGTGACATACACCCTCCTGAACACTCGTGCGTGCAATCGACGTCACTGCTCACCCTGTCTGCTCTGTGCCAGCTGCTGGGATGGGTCTATATCCTATATGGGCGTAGTTTCATCAATCTACGCGTGTTGCGCCCCGTATTGGATATGTTCCTATTGCGCTTCCTTATCTACTCTGCGCAGCTCCTGTTCTTCCCTGAGTTTTCACTTCAACTCCTGCAACTCATTCTCTATTTCCTCCATCCTTTGTTTGTATCTTTACCTTTGCACAATCCTATTGTCATGTTGTCACCTCTTAGCCTCAATCTCAAAAGCTTCTTTCATCACAAGTGGATCTGCTTTGAACTTGCAGCATTTCTCCGCCTCCGTGTTGTCAATAATCTTCCTCTTTCCTTTGTCTCATGCAAGTCGGCTACCCTCTGGTGCTGCTGATGGTGCTACTCTCTGCGTTGCCACAACCATTTTATCTTTCTATCCTTGTCTATGAACAACTTGGTGTCTTCATAGACAGGTAAGCTCATAGACACTCACTCAACTGCATCTCGAGTTGCACTCTCAACGGTGTCCTTTGACCCTTCTCCCTGGGAGGCCATTGTACCCATGCTACTGATAGGTAGATGAACACCTATGATACCTAGAGACATAAAAACACTCATGGAATAAAATCTATCAGCTAAAAACCAAAAAAAACTTGAGGATTGACTTGTAACATACTTGTATGACTGATTGTGAAGATTGTGTAATTTCCACCGGGAGGCTGGGAGACTGAATGCCAAAACTGTGCAAGGCACAGTCCAGGATGTCAGGAGGCTAAATGACTATTGGAACTATGCAATGCATAGTCTAGCCTAGCTTGCTGAGGACTAAAACTACACAATGCGCAATTTTAGTCAGTAGTGACATGTAAACTAGCAAACTGCATTGCATAATTTTTGGGGCCAACAAGGCATTGTCTCCCATAGTTTCACAATGCAAGCCTGGAGGCCAGTGTTGGCCAGATTTGTTCATTTTCTAGGAGGAAGGTAGAGCCTTCATTCTCAAAAATGAAAATTTTTGGTCAAGTAAGGCAAAGTCCAGGCCAAGGCAGCCTAGATCCGCCGACGGGCGACTGAAAACATGAGAAGGTTGGAATGCATGGTGAGACTGAGTGTAAACAAGAGTGAATGGTCATGCATGAAAACAGTGAGTCCAGGATTCAGTAAATGGGAAAACAAGCATGTGTGTGAAGCGAGTCGCCGCAATGATGACTGTTAGTGTTGAAATAGTGTGATGCATGCAACAACAGTGAGATGCAATGAAAAAATGAAACAGTGCTTCTACATGCTAACATGCATCAAAATGACAACAAGTGTTCAATGAAATCAAGTAGACAACACTTACACAAAGAAAAATACAAAAAGTGACAGAAACACAACACAAAACATGAAAATCAGACTTACCCTAAAAAAGCTAAGCTGAATGTGCCGAAGACTCTTAGATGCAATGTGGGATGTGAGAGAAGCAAGATCGATGTGAGGAATGAGCCCTGCAGCATCCGAAAAATGAGTTTTGATAAGATCGAGGTTATGACGTGCATGCCACAAATCTAGGAAAAAGTAACACTTGGAGGGAAGTTTCTAAAATGATCTTTTCATGTAACTTCCAGCTTCTAAAAATAGATCCCTAAAATTAGGGATGCCTTTTTTATGTTTCCTTTTTCCATTTCAAGAAAAAGCAACCCATGCATGCAAAGAAGGATTGCTCAGTCTCGGAGGGAACCGATTAATCTGAAGGCACATATAGTAGTCTGCAAGCCTGGGAAAGGGATTTTTGTTGTTTCTAGGTTGAGTAGGGATGGTTTTCCCTCAGGCATTACACAATTTCTAGGGTCAGCAGGTACTGCCTCCCAAAATTGTGAAAGTTTTGGGCTCAAGCCCAGTGTTGGATTGGATTTCATAATTTTTTGAGTGAGGGATGCCTAGCTATATTGCACAATTCTGGAGCTCAATAGGCAATCCAACAAAGATTGCACAACTTCTCGAGGGAAGGCTTGTTCCCCTCTAGAATTGCGCAATTTTCAGGGGGAGCATCTCAGCCAGAAAATTACCTAAGTTCAGAATGCTGGCCTCCAGGTGGGAGACAAACAAGTTGACATGCACAGGCTGGCAAGCTAATGAAACTTGGCTAAAACCTATGTACTTGACAGAGCATCACATGCTGCTAAGGATGGTTGGTAGGGAGGTTCCAAAATGAACCTAAGGCAAAATTTTGGAGGGTGGTCATAGCCGCTACAATAGCTAGACACTAGAAAACAAAGGGATTAGCATGAAAACAACTATCCCAAAAAAAATAACTTGATCCTATCCTTGAAAATTCTGGAAAACCAAACAATCTAATTAAGTAACCCCATTAACATACATATATATGATGTTCAAATACATTCATAAAACTATAAAATCCAATCAACGTAACTTGGATGGTTTTAGTTCGTAGTTTCACAAAAGGTGTAACAATGACACTTATGTAAGATTGAGATGTAATAGTATCAGTAGTTAGCATTGTGTCTGAGATTATTAAATGACAAAAATAGATCACGAGGTCACTAATTGGCTCATTACAAATATGTAAAGACAATAAACAATTCATTAGCTTAATACATAACACTTAATACCTAATTTAAAAAAAACAAAATCCCATTCATAAGATTTAAATAATCAGTCACTAACCCATTGTGTTGAACAATATCCTACACCACTATAAATAAATCTGACTTCAAAGGTAATTCATATACTCATCATATTCTCTTCCTGCTCCTCTATTGAAAGTATTTTATTATTTGGGTCTTAAGCACTCAAAACTTTAGTATCATCAATTTTTCTTTCTATGGGTTAATCTCCTCTATTCATATTTGGTGGGATTTTACAACATCATTCGGATTTTATGAGGTTGCTCTTAGGATTCATTATAGTTTAAATTTTTCCTAAATACCTACTTTCCAATGCATGTTATTCTCATTCTGATACATGTTATTTTCATTCTATTTTCAAGATTTTGCATTTTGAAGGTATTTTGAAGATTTTGTGTTGTGAATGCCTTTAGATTACCAACTCATCAAGCATCATAAGTTGGATGTCAACTAAATTTTCTTCCATTCCATGTATTCCATTGGGGTGTAGTTTCCTTAGATTCAGTTGTAATTCAGGGAAAATGAAAACTATTTCTCATACAAAGAAATTACTCGATCTTGGTCTCGATATCGATCTAGAGCATTCGACTATCTAAAGACTCAGAAGGTCATAAGCATCAGGATCTCACTCTTGAGAATCTAGCTCTTTTTGGGTTTATATATTACACAAGGTTGCATAATCTGGATCTCAATAAATAGGCAGATATAACTATTCTATCTATAACCTATGTCTTTCTCTATTTGTAACTATTCTAACCTAGTTATGTTGTTATCTTGACTTCTAGGTCTTGCTCTGGGCCTCGTTCAAAAACTATAATCCCGCAACCTACGCCTACCTCTCTAGTCAAGGAAAGGAAAAGAAATCAAAGGATCTCCCAATACTACTCCGAGGAAGGATATATTGTTATCTTACTATTGATGGTACTAGAGCTGCCAACATTCAGGGGATCTCCCCGGTATGAAGTCCCAACTAGACCTCACACTATTTGATGTAGGAGTCCCATCTGGTACGATGGACTGGTTTCCATTATCTTAAATATATTCCTTAACTCTTTCTGATTAGCAAGTGAGAGTGGTATGCTTTGTCTTCAAACAGTGAGGTTCACTTGCGTGGTGAGTGATAGTGTTACTTGTGTCAAGGTTATTTCACTGAAAAGGGAGAGGGTGGAAGTGAGACTCTAGTTGAAAAGGAAAAGTCCCAACTCTATCAGAGACACACAACATAGCAGGACATGCAGAGCTTCCAATGGCATAGTGCACACGGATGCGGTAGTCACAAACACACAATGAATGGATAGCACATACAACACCCAACAAAATAGTCCACGAGAGTACGACAATCGTTATAACAAGTTTATGGGAATGGTTTTGTCTAGTGTCCAGTGAGGTAGCTGACACAGGAAAGACAACTTTAACAAGCTATACAACACATTTCCATAAGCATATGTATTAGAACAACTGAAATAGTTCAACTATCTTAACACAGGTTAAAGCAACATGAATTACAAGCGTTCAAAGAATAGTCTTATAAACAATTAAAATACGTGTGAAAATGTGTTGTTGTGTTATCAGGCTTCTGAATTAAGGGAAGGTTCCAAGACACATTAGTACACCATACATCAATAAACCCATAAGTGGGGTGTTGGAGCCTCTGCTCTCTCCTCAAAGAAAATATTAGAGACTCTCAAGGCTATGTGAGAGGAGCCAAGGTGAAAAATCTATTGCATGTTCAAATGAGGGGTATTTATAGCCAAGGGTAAAACTCGCCCTTGTGACTATTCAACTTCCCTCATGACTATTTGACATACATGACTCTTGAACTTTACATGAATCTTTAGATTTACATGTGGGTGTCTTAGACTTCCACGTTACATTACATTGATTTACAACAGTATGGCCCATAGTAGTGATGTGGCTGAGATGACTTATGAGATGAATTGACACAACAGTGCTAGTATGTTCATGCTGGTGGTGGTTTTCATGTCGAGCCACTATGCTATTGAGTGACGGACATCCTCTTGGTGTATCATAGCATCACCTTCACATGACAAGGTGTGTGGAGTCTTCGATGGTCTTGTTGTTTGCTTTATGTTTGCATGTCCATGTTCCTCCTTCACTTGTACTTTGACATGCTTCATGTATTCATCCCTTCATGAACAAATCTCCTTACACGCATTCCTCATTCGTCCATTTGTGAACAAATCTCCTCACATGAATTCCTTGTTCATCTGTTCGCGAACAAATATCCTTACATGTGCTCTTCTTGTTCATCTCGTTTGTCATCACGTAATGTCTCATCCATGTACTTGTATCTACAATCACTCATGACAAGATGATATCAAATCCAAAAATCTCCTAGTCTTCCATGATGCATTATCCTTTGCTTTTAGATGTAGGTGACCGAGAGAGAGGACAAGACTCTTGAAACGGTGAAAGGTAGATTTCAGGCTGGGATGTGGGCTTCAAGGACAGCCAGTGAAAATTGTGCAAACGTCACTAGGAGACTTGGATGGGCAATTTGGATCAACAGTGGCTGTCTGCGGGATCTGGATCGGCTAGACGAAAGATCTGCACAATTTTTTGTCAAAAGAAGTGCAAGCAAAAAAGGGGTTGGCAACAAAAGCTACGCAATTTCTTCTAGGAGATGGCAGGGGGCCATAGGAGGCTTGCTTGGAAAAATTGCACAATTTTTCTAGGGAGCTGGTAGTGGGCTGCTAGATTCTGCTAGCAAAAACAACGCATTTGATGGGAGGATGGCCTACTAAACATCCTTGCACAGTTTCTGAGCTGAGCGGGATGCTAGACAGTTGGGTGACTACTCATGAAGACTACACAATTTTCTGGGTGAGCAACAAGCCAGCTGAATGGGTGACTGGCTGGAAAAAATGCACAATTTTTTGAGGTAGCCACTGACAGACACAGGGTGTCTAAATTTTTTTTTAAATTTATTTAAATTAAATAATATTTTAATAAAATATTTTTAATTAATAATCACTTTTAAAAATTAAATTATATCCAATGGGCACAATCAACACTAGGAATTAGGTTTACTATTTCCCTAAGGCGACCTTTCTATTGTAAGTGATTATGGGATTCATTCAATTGGTTCAAATAAGATTTTCTCAATTGGTTCAAACCTGGTGGTGGATATGCTACTTGGTAGGGATTTACGCATTGTATATCTGGTTTACTGATTGAAATGATGCCCAAACCAAAAGTGTCTCGTTTCCCTCGTAAAACACTTCATGATGCACTTAGTATCTAGTTTCCACGTAAAGCGCTCCATGATGCACTTGGTTAAATGCTCCATATAATGCTTGAGTCTTAACATCCAAGCTGAGTAGCTCCATATAAATTTTCCTGACTCACATCTTCTCAAGCTAACATATTAATTTGTTTCTTTCTGAATGGAAATGGGAATGTGGAAGGCCTGGAGATATGAGGTGTTTTGAACAAAAAATTAATATGTTTCTTTCTAAATGGTTGTGGCAATGTGGAGAGCATGGAGATATGACGTGTTTCTGATATGCAGAGGGTCAGATGTCAGGAAATACTTCGTAGATCATCTCTACCCTCATAACTACCAAATAAATATGTGTATTCCATGATGCCCATCAATAATAAAAGGGGAAGATGTGAATAAGACAATGAACCATGCCCTTGAATGCAATATTTTCTCCCCACACTATGCATCCTCTGTGTGGTGCCTCAACCAGGTGTCCCAGGTGCACATGAGGGTCATCCCTTTGTTTTACGAAGCGGCTCGTGTTTTATTAGGAAGCTCATTTTCCAAGGAATTCTAACACCATAAGATATTGAAGGATGGAAAGGTGCTCCATGTCTAATCTATTAGGTTGGACATTGGCTGGACACTGGAAAGCAAAGGGATTAGCAGGAAAACAACTATCTCAAAAAAAATAACTTGCTCCTATCCATGAACATTCTGGAAACTAGACAATCTAATTAAGTAACCCCATTAACACACATATATATAATGTTCAAATTCATTCATAAAACTATAAAATCCAATCAACCAAATATGGATGGTTTTAATTAGTAGTTTCACAAAAGGTGTAACAATGAAAATTATGTAAGATTGATATGTAATATTATCAGCAATTGGCATTATGTCTGAGGTTATTAGATGACAAAAACTGATCACGAGGTCAATAATTGGCTCATTACAAATTTGTAAAGACAATAAACAATTCACTAGCTTAATACATAATACTGAATACCTAAGTTAAAAGAATATCTTCCCATTCATAAGATTTACGTAATCAGTGACTAACCCATTGTGTTGTACTATATCCTACACCACTATAAATAAATCTGGTTTCAAAGGTAATTCATATACTCATCTTATTATATTCCTTCTCCTTTATTGAAAGTATTTTATTATTTTGGTCTTAAGCACCTAGAACTTCCAAGTCATGAATTTTTCTTTCTATGAGTTAACCTCCTCTATTCATATTATGGTGGGATTTTACAACATCGTTTGTCTTTTACGAGGTTTTTCTTAGGATTCATTATAGTTGAAACTTCTTCTAAATGCCTCTTTTGCAATGCATGTTTTTTTCATTCCAATACATGTTATTTTCATTCTATTTTCAAGATTTTGTGTTTTGAATGCATTTTGAAGATTTTGGGTTGTGAAGGCCTTTAGAGAACCAAACCATTAAGCAATGTAAGTTGGATTTCAACTAAATTTTCTTCCATTCCATGTATTCCATTGGGATGTAGTTTCTTTAGATTCAGTTATAATTCAGGAAAAATAAAATATATTTCTCATACAAAGCAATTACTCAATCTTGATCTCGATCTCAATCTAGAGCATTCAACTCTCTAAAGACTTACATGGTCATAAGCATAAGGATATCTCTCTCGAGAATATAACTCTTTTGGGTATATATATTACTCAAGGCTGCATAATCTAGATCTCAATAAGTAAGTGACTATAACTATTCTTTTTGTAACCTAGGTCTTTCCCTATCTGTAATTATTCTTTCCTAGTTATGTTGTTACCTTGAATTCTAGGTATTTCTCTAGGTCTCATTCAAAACTTTAACTAGGTGACCTACACCTACCTCTCTAGTCAAGGTAAGGCCAAGCAATCGAAGGATCTCCCGCTACTACTCTTGGGAACAATATACCACTACCTTAAATAGGTATTTCTTGATAGAATATCATGACAATAATAGAGGAAGGATATCCAGTAGAAAGCGAATCTCCCAACAAAATCCCGCTAAAGGCACCTATTCCCAACCTATTATAGGGTTGTTACATAAACAAAACAAAACAATTCCATAGTTGATTACTGGTTTAAGGAAAGAACCAAAAAGTGCTCCATCCCTATTTGGAAGGTAAGGATCGCCCACCATTCCCATCATGGAACAAAGGAAAGGAATACCTACTTGAAAGGGAATTAATAGGCCAAGGTTTGATTTGTTTAAACCCTAGAAAATAAATAGGGCAAGCCATTTATAAAGTAGATATGGTTTCATCTTTCTAAAAATAAATGACTAAAACTCTACAAAGCTTTACCATTTCCTATAAGAAGAACATGACAATCAACAAAGAATACTAAGTTACTAACCTCACTTCTTAACCATACTTCTTTTACTATTGAAACTCTAGAAATTGATGGTTGTAAAAGTGCTGGAAATTCCTCATTCTCTGCTGCAAAATTACTAGAAAACCTGCACTAGCTCTTGTATATGAAATTCCAACTCATCAGAAAAACAAATAGAAAAAAGGCACAGGAATGCATTTACAAATAATATAAGAAAATATTGACATAGATACCAACTCACTCTGAAAGCATTTTTTTTATAGCAAGTTGGCCCTAAACCATTAGTGCATATTCTCATCAGCCATTACTTTCTCTCTCAATTGACACAAATCGACAGACACATTACACAAAAATTTGCACACACACAACACATTTCCACAACACAACACATTGCAAGCATACAACAACACTACATAGTACATTCATTCTTAAAACACTACATTTATGGAGCGCTCCATAAGACAGACAACTTTACATCAAAGTGCTTGAGAGAGAAAGAAAGAGCTAGGAGAGTCCATGCTTAACCCGTTGAATGAAAATAGAAACCAAATTTGTGAGTATACTCAAAATTCCCTGTGGAATGAATTAAACAAACAAATTAATTAAAGGAGTAGAAAATTACCTCGATCACGTGTTGCTGTTTGGTCAATTTAGTATTCCTAAATCGATATCATTAATTGTCAACCCGGGGCTCGTAAGCTGATGAAGTGAAGGTGTACTATATGTACTTAAGCAACCTCTTAAAGCTTTTTGTCGTTTGGGGGTGTTGTTTATGATTGTTTTATCTTCCTAAAATGGAGTGATGTATTTATAAACAATGAGTGATGGTGTGTGTGTAGTGAATTCTAAATGAGTGAGGATGTGTGATTAGTGATTCCTAACTAATTGCTGAAAAGGAAGACTTTGAAAGAAATGAATTGAGATAACTGAAAGCAAAGAACCACTCTCTAGTGGCATTAGACACCATTCATGCTGCTGCAAAAATAAGAAAATCACTTAAAAGACTTAATTATAAAGTTTATCTCTTCCTAACTCTCTGCCTCTAACACATAGTACTGTGTAAGACACGATTAAGAAGTAGCTGAAAGTAAGTCTAATAACTGATAAAAATGAGAAAATCTACTTTAAAGACTAGTGATATTATTTTGCTCTTTCTAACTCTCTGCCTATATCACATAGTACTGTGTAAAGCACGATTAGAGAGTAGCTAAGGATTAGTCTAGAAAGCACTCAAAAGTCAGCTGCAAATGATTAGTATTTTGATCTCTAAAAAGATAAACAATTTATAGTAAGAGATCATACATGTATTAGCAGACAGTTTTGAAAATTGAAACTAAAAACTATTTGTGGAAATAAAGTAAGGATCAGCAGCTTTAAATCTGTCAAATGAAAACTACCACTAGATGCAAAGCAAACACATAAAACACACAAATAATCCTGAGTCAAAACCTGCAAAAAGCAAAGCTGATCAGCTTAAAGAAATGATCCAAAATGAATTAAAATGAAGTAAATCATGTTGTACATTGATCAAGAAAAGAAAATATTAAACATGAAAATACTATACAGGGCTAGTATGAGCAGGGGCCCTCCATTCACATAACCCAAGAAAACTCAAAGTGTTGAAAGCTCCAAAATAACGCTGGTTCTATTTCTCCATATGCAGAAATTCACAGTACAGAGTGCTAGAACAGCACGATAAAAACAGAGTTTGCAAATGCTCCAAAATTATAATAAGTTCACAAACATACAGCCAATAAAAGTCTTCTTAAGCGTACGCAGATGCAAGTATTTATAGGCATCTGAAGGATGGTCTATGCGTGCTGCTAGAAACGGAAAAATAACAAACTGTCATGTGCAATTAAAATTAAATAGACACGTTATGAGCCTGCGTGGGTGAGCTGGAGGTCCTGGTCGTCATGGGGATTAAATCCGAACTTAGATTATGTTCCCCACGTCCTGCAAAACACGGGCAAGCCACCGTCTGAGCTGACGTGACCAAACAGCTCACGCATCACCGTTAGCTGCCTTCGTTGACCGGATCTTGCCCCTGTTTGACCAGAGGTATGGATGACGTGGATGATTGAACAAATGGCACAGGAACCTCGAGCACCTTGATACCTAAGTACCCATGTGGCTCGTTTGGAAAAGTGACACGTGGAACCTTGAGAACAACAAAAAGGCTGCGGAATCTCCAGATGGCTGCGGAATCATTAGATAGCTGCGGAATCGGCAGAGAGCTGCGGAATGCCTGTAAATATGTCAAAATCTAAACAAAACAGTCACACATTAGCAAAGCTCACTTGATCATGCTTAATGACATCTAATGTAATGATTTGGGTGATTTTATATGGAAAGTGAGGTGAAAGAGAGAGATAGGTGATGAAAAACAGTAGGTAATAGTAGATGATGAGGTGTAGGTTAGAGGCTCTACACTCTCAACAGTGTCTTCGTCTCTATTCTCTTGGAAACTATTGTACTTATACTATTGAGAGGAAGATGAACACCTGTGATACCTAGAGACATGGAAACACTCATAGCAAGCAATCTGTCAGTTGAAAACCAAAATAAACACGAGAACTGACTTGCAACATACCTAGGTGAATGATCATGAAGGTTGTGCAATTTTGGCCAGGAGGTCAAGAGACTGACTGCCAAGATTGCACAGGGCACAGTGCGCGCTGCTGGGAGATTGACTGGCTGCTGGAACTACAAAATGCACAATCCAATTAGGCAGTTGGCTGCTGGGATTGTGCAATGCTCGATTCCAGCTGGGAAAGACTGCTGGCCTAGGGACAAATTTGCGCAATAGATCTCTTACAATACAGTCTTGTTTCAATAGAAAAATATTCACTTCCTTGCTTTCTCTAAGCTTGAAACCCTTGCAAGAATTTTGATCTTTCTCCTCAATTTCCTTGCATTGCTGAGCTCCTAAATCCTTGCATTGATCGTGGAATTATCTCCTATTTTCTAGCGCATGTGGAACTCCTATTATTTAGAAATACATCATAAATCCTAGCACATTCCTCAAGGAAATTACCCTCTATCAAATTCACAAAAGCTTCTCCTTAGCTCATCTTTCTCTCACAAGTTCTTCACACAAGTCAGTGCTCAATAATAATAATACAAATTGTACCTTCGTCCTCCTTATAAGCAATTCAAATTAGCTAATTCTAACATGTTCTATTTTTAGAATTCAGACTAGTGATTGATGAGTTAGCTAAGTCTGATTCATGTAGTGATTGATGAGTTAGCTAAGACTGACTCATGCAATTCGTCCTGCCTCAATTTAGAAGCTGAGACTCGCTTGTCCTTTTCCAATGATAATTCACACTAGAAGAAAACAAATTGAGCCTTCCACTCCCACACATAAGTCAAAGTGCTTCATAACTCATCCTAATTTTTAGGAACTTGAGCATGTTAAAGAAGAACTTGTTGTGGTCTCTTTAACTAAGGCACAAGCCAAAGAAGACCTTCACTCGCTACCTTTCAACATTGCATGGGCCAAAGATGTATGAGGGTGATAAAATGTCAAAGTTTGTGTTCTTTACAATACTATCAAGCCAAACAACGAAAAACGTTGCCTAAACATGCCATTGTTAATGTTAAGTAGGCCTTGGTAAATGAGCCTTGCGAAAACATCTCCTAAAAATTTGTTGGAGGTTTAGTTATGACATGTAAAAGGCCATAACTACATATTTGTTGTGGTGAACCACTACAACAAGATGTGTGTGCACTCATCCCATGTAAGAAAACAATTTCTAAACATGAGGCAACAAAACTATTCTTAACCCATGTTTGAGTGCATTTTGGAATGCCAAACTCCATCATATTTAATCAAAGATAAGATAGCAGGTTCTTATGCATATTTTGGACAACATTTTGGGAGTAAAACTGATGCTAAGTTAAGATATTCCACTACATTCCCACCCTGAATTGGTGGAAAAACCAATGTTGTTAATCGAATCTTATATAGTTGTTGATAGCTTCCAATAGCAAACATCCAAAGATATGGAACAAGCAACTAGTTTACGTTCAACACTCAATCAAAGCACTCCAATCTTCTACCAAGAAATCTCATTTCAAGACCTATTTTGGTTACTTACCTCCTTCATCGTCTGATGTCGTATATGGACAACAAAATGGCCAGGCAAGGCTACAAGGAAATATAAAAAAGGGAAGCACATTTATGGACAAGATAAACATATACAGGTAAGGGTTCAAGAGTAGCTTAAAGGGAGCCAATAGTAGTATAAAGCTAAGCATGACAAGCATAAGGAAAATCATAAATTCCATGTTGGGGATAAGGTGTCATTTTACATGTGTAACATAGTATTGCAAGGGAAAATAAATAAATTGAAGCCCCTTTATTAAAAACCATTTGACATCATCAAGCAAGTAAATGAGAATGCAATTAGGTTAAAACTTCCTCATTACATGTAGATCAATTCAATAGTGAATGTGGAGTATCTGCAACTACTTAGAAGCCTCCATGTTGGATGAAGAAGAGGACTATCAAGTTCTCCATGTTGTTGAAGATTTTGCACCACATGCTCTGGAAAAGTTGAAGAATGGCAATTCTAAAACATAATAACACATAGAGAACAACAAGAGATATGGCATATTGGTCTTAATATAGACTCTAAGGAGGGAAAAAGGGTATGAAAGGAACCAAATTGTGAGCTAGTTCCCTCGCATATCCTTGATAGCTCTTGGGGACCAAAAGCCTCCTAATGGGGAGGCGTGATCTAAATTGAATTCACACCATAACAATTAGCTATTAGCATAAACTCCACAATGATCATAACCAACAAAGCATGAGCTTACAAACAAGAAAGGAAATTGAGTTGTTGACTTGAAGGGCCCCATAACATCATAATTGTTGTCCAACCCTACATTTAATTAAATCATAAGCAAACACATGAGATGTAAGTCAAAGAAGAATATTTTTGTTAAAAAAACATATCATGTACTCAAAAATAAAACAACATGATAACTCTTATGAAGATGTCAAAGGATATAGACTTTTCTTGAAAGGTGTTAAGGTTAAGAAAGAAGATGGTAGCCTTATTTATTCCATTCTTATTAGGTTAGGACCAGCTTACTCTGTGTTTGTTTCCACCTTCCATTCTACTAGAGAAGCCTTTATTTCCCAAGGACAAAACTACAAATCCCCTCTGATACCATGTAGGAATTTACAAGGTAAGTTCTTTAGATAGAACACCAAAGGACATTGCTCACAAATAGATCACAAATCAGTAAACCAGTATTCTTGACATGGTTAAAACCCTCAAAGAGGTAAACAATCCACGGCCTGAGCAACACGACTGTTCATGAGAGAAGTTTATGTAAATTTTCTTGCTTTTACATTGATAAATTATCTGAAGTGGCCATGTTGGCTCAGGCCGTGAACTGTTTCCCTCTTTGAAGATTTTAACCACATCAAGAATATTAGTGTACTGATTTGTGATATGTTTGTGAGCGATGTCCTTTGGTGTTTTATCTAAGGAACTTACCCTATAAATTCCTACATTATTAAGTTGTAAATATATTTTGTTACAATATCATGGGCCAATACCATGGCTTACCAGTATTACATGTCAAAAAAACCATAACTCATTTCACAAAAAAAAATGTAATTACCATGTAGATATGTTTTGTTACAATATCTGTTGGCATTATGACATAGGATTGACACTATGGCATAGGTATTGTCCTTGATGGCAACTCACTCGGAAAATCACTCAGATGATAGTTTAGGCTCACAGGCTCTCAGGATAAAGGAAAAGGAGGTATACGCAGGTTCCCGTTGACCAAGCCGCGTATACACGCAGATTCACAGACTAAAAGGCGCATATGCGTATACACGCACTTTCATGCACAGAAAACCGCGTACAATTTGGAAATCTTGGTTTTTGGTCCTTGGTATTTGGATATATGGTTTTGTACCATGGTATCTCGTCCGAAGAGTTGAACCCAGGGATTTGGACCCAGGTATTGGTTCTAAGTGGTTTTGGACCATAGTATTGAGTAAGGCCTAAGACTATAAAAGGGGAAGGAGATCATTAGGCAAGGGCACTCAAGGATTGAATATCTTATGAAGAGCAAGGTCTAGAATACTGGTCATTGGGTTATGGGGCATAGCTGGATCTGAATCAAGGAGGAACCTGAGCGCTAGAAAAATGATAAGTTCTATTGATGGGTCAAGATCTTAAGGCTTGAAGAGAAGTATCTTTGTGTGATTTTGATCTGTTATATTTGACGCATGACTTGATCTATAAATCTGATGATCTGGGTATAATTGATGTATGAATAGTTGAAAAGGGTAAATTATCTTTTATAGATCTGCACGCAGATTCAGCATAGCAAAGGCGCGAATACACGCTGGTTCGGTAATTCAAAATGGCGTATACCTAGGTTTGCCTTAATATAACAGCGTATGCACACAATTTCTACATATTGAAGTAGTGTACGTCTCATAAAATATGTTTTAGCTACTTCTGTTTATTGTTGCTGTGTTCTGGGTTCAGGATTGGTTTCTGGTTACTGTTACTGTATTCTGGTTACATCGTTCAGAGAAGTGATTGTTTGATTCATTTTTGGTTGGTGCAAAGGAGATTGGTTGATGTAGATATATTTGTTGTTTGATTGATGTTATTGATGGATCCAGTCTGAAAATTTATGAAATGTGGTCCCTGGAAGAAAAGAGAAGGTTGTAGCCTTTTATAGGTCAGCACCTACGTACTAGTACATCAGCTAGTACAAGAGCTAAGGGGGTTGTAGCTCCCTTCCTGGAGAAGCTGGAGAACGAGAGAAGGTTGTAACCTTTTGCAAGTAGAAGCATGCCTACTGGTATAAGACTGCACCAGTGCAGACATATTGTAAAAAGAAGTTTCTAATTAAAGGAAGATAGAGACAAATTGCAGCAGGTGGTTTTTACCCACATTGGGTTTCCACCTTATATATTTTGTTCATGTGTGTGATTGCCTGTACTGTTTACTGCACTTAACTATTGTTTTATGGTTCTGATACACAGATTAAGATCAACTAACTAAATTATAAATCTATAAGATATACGCGGTTTTCTCTAAACACAGTTGCGTATATACGCAGGTTGGATTAACAGAAGTAGCGTATATCAATCTGTTTATGGAAATGAAAATTTGTTAAATTTATAATACTGATTCACCCCCCCCGGCCTCGCCCCCTATCCCCCCGCCTCCTCTAAGTGTTATTTCCAACAATTGGAATCAAAGCAGGTCCTTCAGAAGAAGCTTGATTGCTTGAAGGAAGATCTATCATCATGAGCAACTACAAAAAAGAGGCATCCATCAGGCCACCAATTTTTGATGGGAGTAACTTCGTCTATTGGAAGGTAAGAACCACAACCTATCTTTAATCTCTTGGAACAAAAGTTTGGGATATCGTGGAAGGAGGATACACATTTCTAGCAGCAACTCCTACAAATACGACAGGTAAAATGCAGTATGAAACAAATGCAAAAGCTGTCAATACTCTGTTGGAGAGTCTATCACAATCAGAATTCGTCAAGGTTATGCAGCTCAAAACTGCCAAAGAAATATGGGACAAGATCATTTTAAGCTATGAAGGAGATGATCAGGTAAAACGTGCAAAACTACAATCTCTCAGAATTCAATATGAAACTCTCAAAATGCACAATGATGAAAGTGTAGCTAATTATTTCCTACGAATAGATGAGATTGTTAATCGCATGAAAAACTTGGGTGAAGAGATAAAAGAAGTTACTTTAGTTGAAAAGGTTCTAAGATCCTTGTCTTTTAAGTTTGAATCAAAAGTTTCTGCCATAGAAGAAACGCAGAATCTTAAGAGTATTACTATGTCACAGCTGCATGGATTCCTAACTTCTTTTGAAATGAGAAAAGGGGGTCCATCAGACATGAGAGAAGCCACATTCAAAGCTTTAGGAAAAGGATAATACAATGAGTCAGGACATATCTCAGAAGGAGAGGAAGAATCAAATTTTGTCAAGAACCTTCAACGGGGTTCTGGAAGATTCAGAGGTAAGTTACCTTTCAAATGCTTTGCTTGTGGAAGAGTCGGTTACTATGCAGCCAAATGTCCTAATAAAGATAAGCTTGATAAAGGTAAGGAACTGGTTAAAGGGAATAGAAAACAAAGCGTAAGTAAGAAGACCTATTATACACATGAAGACAACGATGGATTTTCAAATAGTGATGAAGATGAACATGGTAATGATTATAGACTTTTGATGGCTTTTGAAGATGATGATTTCTTGGATGCCATAGATGAAGATGATCTTTATGAAGAAATTTCTAAACTTAAAATCTATTTAGAAGAAAAGAGTATGATTATAGATACTCTGACATTCCAACTTGCTGAAAGGGAAAAACACAATGAAAAGTTAGAATGTGAAATTGTGGGACTTAGAATAAATATTGAGAAAACAGAAGCTCTTAATCTTAGATTTGCTAAAGGATTTGAAACTTTAGATGAGATTATCAAAGTGCAACACTCTCCTCTAATAAAGACAGGTCTTGGATATACTGAAGAAGCATTTTAAGCACAGAAGCCATCCACCTCCAAAAGTTATTTTGATGTAGCAATGAGAAGTGAACAGGTTGACAATCGTCAGCTAAGGCATAAAGTGGATCACCAGATAAATCGGGGTCAATCTACTTCAAGGATGAACAGAAGCTACAACCAAACACAGGTAAATCATTCCCAATTTTCTTCAAGAATGAATGTCAATGGAAACTACATTCACCTGGTTAGTAGATTTGATAATCACAGGAATTTCTTAAATGGTCAATGTTTCTCATGTCATAACTTTGGACACAAAGTTGCTCAATGTGTTGCCTAAAAGACCATCATGACTAGAGAAGTATGAAATCAAAGGAGTGTGACTGGGATCATGTAGAAGACCTACAGTAACTTTTCTGCTCTTGAAAATGAAATAGAATATTCTATTTGTAACAACTTTGGTCATGAAGATTCTGAATGCAGGAGTAAGTTTCAGCAAACATCTCAGAAGGAACAAGCTTCATTGGGTCCCAAAACATGGAGAAAGAAAGAACCGAAAACAGAAAGATGTGGTATAGCCTTATATGCAGAAGGACATGAAAATCAGTGGTACATCAACAGTGGATGTTCGAAACATATGACAGGTGATGAAGAAAAACTTCAGTCATATAGTGCCTTAGAAAAGGAAAGGAAGGTCTCATTTAGAAATGACACCCCTACACTCATAAAAGGTAAAGGCTCTGTTATTTTAAAAGAAAAGGTCAAAGTTGCAAATGTTATGTATGTTTATGGTTTAAAGCATAATCTATTGAGTGTTAGTCAAATGTGTGATCAAGAAAATGACGTAGTGTTTCAATCAAATGGATGTATTGTTTGTGAGCTTGATACAGGAGAAACAGTGATCAAAGGCATAATGACTCCAAATAATTTATACATACTCAAGGAAGAACAACAACAATGCTATCTAAGCAAAAATGATGAACATTGGCTATGGCACAGAAGGTTGGGGCATCTAAGCTTCCCTCAGATAAGGAAAGCATGCAAATATCACTTTGTTCGCGATCTTCCTGACATTAGAATTCCAGACAATACAATATGCAAATCATGTTAGTTTGGTAAGCAAACCAGAACACATTTCCCTGAGAAGGAAGGATCAGCTAATAAGCCACTTGAACTTGTCCATACTGATTTATGTGGTCTATCAAGGAAAAAGTCACCTCGTGGAGAAGAATACTTTATATTGTTCATTGACGACTTTTCTAGGATGTGTTGGATAGGACTTCTAAAGCATAAAGACGAAGCTTTTGAAAAGTTTAAAGCTTTCAAAGCCTTGGCTGAAAATGAATCAGATATAAAAATCAAATGCCTCAGGTTTGATCGAGGAGGGGAATTTACCTCGGATGAATTTTTCGAATTTTGTGAAGGACATGGAATAAGAAGGGAATTCTCTACAGCAAGGACTCCTCAGCAAAATAGAGTGGTGGAAAAGATGAACAGAACGATTCAACAAATGACTCGTTCTATGCTTGATGAGTTTAGAACTCTTGCAACCTTCTAGGGTGAAGCTGCATTTGCTGCCGTTACTATTCTCAACAAAACAAACGTCCGGGTAAACAACACTCAAACTCCTCATGAACTTTGGTATGGTAAGACTCCTACTGTAAAATACTTCAAAGTTTTTGAAAGCAAATGTTACATCAAAAGGACTGACAAAAAGCATGGCAAGTTTGAACCTAGAGCAGATGAAAGCATTCTCCTTGATTACTCTTCCTGAAGTAAAGGTTATAAGTGTTATAATAAAAGACTTGAAAAAATTGTTGAAAGTATTGATGTGGTGGTTGATGAAGCAGGCAACAATTCAAAGCAGATAAAAACCGAAGATTTTGAAGATGATGAGGACTATCCTTTAACATCAAATCAGACTAATGCTGAAGAAGAAACTTATGAGGAACTAGAGGAATAGATAAGGGTAGAAGAAAAGACTCCATCCAGATATGTCCAGAAGAACCATCCAGAGACTCAAATTTTGGGGCAGAAAGAGACAGGTGTACAAACAAGATCTATTACAGAAGCTTTAAGCTATCTAGCATTTCTCTCCTCCATTGAACCACAAAAAATAAGTGAAGTATGCAAAGATGAATGCTGGGTCAAAGCCATGAATGAGGAACTTCAGTGGATTGAAAAGAATAACACTTGGGAATTGGTTCCTTGACCTAATGCTAAGAATGTCATAAGGACCAAATGGATATTCAAAAACAAGCTGAATGAAAATGGAGATGTTATTAGAAACAAGGCCATACTTGTTTGTAAAATATACGCTCAACAAGAAGGTATAGACTTTGAAGAAACTTTTGCACCGGTTGCCAGACTTGAAGCCATAAGAATGTTCTTTGCTCTTTTTGGCTTTCATAAGTTCAAAGTATATCAAATGGATGTGAAATCTGCCTTTCTAAATGAAGACTTAGAAGAAGAAGTGTATATTGAGCAACTAGATGGATTTATCCTTGGAAATGATCCAAAACTTGTATGCAGACTCAGAAAGGCTCTCTATGGTCTTAAACAGGCTCCAAGGGCTTGGTATTATCTTCTGGACAAATACCTCCATCAAAAAGTTTTTCAAAAGGATCAGCATATAGAAATCTATATATAAAAATTGACAATGATAATTTGCTAATACTTGTTATGTATGTTGATGATATCATCTTTGGTAGCAATGAAGAAGCCATGAGTCAAAACTCTGCCTTGGTGATGCAGAAAGAATTTGAAATGTCCCTGCTAGGTGAGCTCACATATTTTTTTTGGTTTACAAGTACAACAAAACAAAGACGGTATCTTTCTATCACAAACCAAGTACCTCAAGTAGATCTTGAAGAAATATGGCATGGAAGATTCGAAACCAGTATGTACCCCTATGGTAACAGGATGCAACCTCAGCGCAAATGATGAATCAACAACAATACATCAGCCAACCTATAGATCCATGATTGGTAGTCTGCTCTATTTGACAAGTACCCGACCAGACATCATGCATGCAGTGGGAATAGTTGGAAGATTCCAAGCAAATCCAAAAGAAGCACACCTTCAGGCAGTTAAAAGGATTTTCAAATATCTTCAAGGGACACAAAACTATGGCTTATGGTATCCTAGAGATACAGATCTCACACTTCATGCATATATAGATGTAGATTGGGCAGGAAGCATGGATGACAAAAAAAGCACTAGTGGTGGTGTATTCTTTATGGGTTTCATATTAGTATTTTGGTTCAACAAGAAACAAAGTTCAATTGCACTATCTACAACTAAAAAAAAATATGTGGTTGTTGCATCTTGCTGCACACAACTCCTTTGGATGATGCAAACATTGCAAGACATCCAAATCACTTGTCAAGTGCAATCGGTGTTTCAAAGAATCCAGTCATGCATTCAAAGACCAAGCACATACCTATCAAATATCATTTTCTTCGAGAACAAGTGCTTGAGCAAAAGGTCAAATTGGAGTATGTTCCCTCCAAGGAACAGGTTGCTGATATATTCACCAAACCACTACCCAGGGAGACATTTGAATACCTCAGACAAAAGCTAGGAGTAGTTGACGCATCATCTTGCTGTTGACACTCATCTTTTTAAGAGAACAATGGTTGTACGCGAGTTTCATGAAGCGTATCTGCGTACATACACCAGTTTTTGTGGATACAGTAGTGTATATGTTGGTTTGAAGAATATCAGTGGGCCAGACTCAGGATGAAAAGAGTTTGATGTGGGTCTGATCATCTGGCACAGGTTTAGGGGGAGCATATACTTCTAATAGAGCATTGTTGGCATTACCTTAGAAGATTTTGGTACAATTTCACAGTTGTTTTTAATTCAGGTGGAACAGGTGCAGAGGGAGATTATGGTTGCCGGTCTGGATGGTGATTGATAGATGCTGCTGATGATAGTTGCTGATGACTATCATAGTCTTGGTCTCCATGTCATGTATTTCTTTATCAAGGTCATGTAACGACCTATTTTGTTTCCCTACTATGCCTGGGATGGATGATGTAATATTCTTGTTTTATCACGTATAAATTTTTTTGGTATATCCCCACGTGGTTGGGTGGATGAGTCAATTTTGGTATATCCCCACTTGGTTGGAAGATGGATGTATGTATGAGCCTTTGGTGATAGGAAGGTCATTTATGATGTATAGAGTCATGTTCTTTCTTGTAGAACATCTTTTTGCAGACCTTGCCTACAGTCAAGGGGAGCATGGACAGCACAGCAGAGCAGAGATTTCAGCATGTACTCAGGGGGAGAAAAACCCTTTTCCCTTGATGACAAAGAGGGAGAATTACTTTGAGTGAATTGGAGTTGCCATCAAGTCCAAAGGGGGAGATTGTTGGCATTATGACACAGGATTGGCACTATGTCACATGTATTGTCATTGATGACAACTCACTCGGCAAATCACTTAGATGACAGTTCAGGCTCATAGGCTCTCAGAATAAAGGAAAAGGAGGTATACGTAGGTTCCCGTT
Organism: Pinus taeda; assembly: GCA_000404065.3. Lineage (NCBI taxonomy): Eukaryota > Viridiplantae > Streptophyta > Pinopsida > Pinales > Pinaceae > Pinus > Pinus taeda. Next base: position 6,141 of record APFE031196900.1, on the reverse strand, counting down.
GACCAATCTGCGTATACACGCAGATTCATAGACCAAAAGGCGCGTATGCGTATACACGCATTTTCATGCACAGAAAAGCGCGTACAGTTTGGAAATCTTGGTTTTTGGTCCTTGGTATTTGGACCTATGGTTTTGGACCATGGTATCTCGTCCGAAGAGTTGAACCCAGGGATTGGTTCTAAGTGGTTTTGGACCATAATATTGAGTAAGGCCTGAGACTATAAAAGAGGGAGGAGATCATTAGGCAAGGGCACTCAAGGATTGAATATCTTATGAAGAGCAAGGTCTATAATACTGGTCATTGGGTTATGGGGCATAGCTGAATCTGAATCAAGGACGAACCTGAGTGCTAGAAGAAGGATAAGTTCTATTAATGGGTCAAGATCTTAAGGCTTGAAGAGAAGTATCTTTGTGTGATTTTGTTCTGTTATATTTGGCACATGACTTGATCTATAAATCTGATGATCTGGGTATAATTGATGTCTGAATAGTTGAAAAGGGTAAATTATCTTTTATAGATTTGTACGCAGGTTCAACATAGCAAAGGCGCGAATACACGCTAGTTCGGTAATTCAAAACGACGTATACGCAGGTTTTCCTTAATATAACAACGTATGCACGCAATTGCTAGATATTGAAGTAGCGGACATCTCATACAATATGTTTTAGCGACTTCTGTTTATTGCTGCAGTGTTATGGGTTTAGGATTGGTTTCCGGTTACTATTACTGTATTCTGGTTATAGCGTTCAGAGAAGTGATTGTTTGATTCAGTTTTGGTTGGTGCAAAAGAGATTGGTTGATACAGATATATTTGTTGTTTGATTGATGTTATTAATGGATCCAGTCTGAAAATTTATGAAACATGGTCTCGGGAAGAAAAGAGAAGGTTGTAGCCTTTTGTAGGTCAGCACCTACGTACTAGTACATCAGTTAGTACAAGAGTTAAGGGGGTTGTAGATCCATTCCAGGAGAAGCTGGAGAACGAGAGAATGTTGTAGCCTTCTGCAGGTAGAAGTCTGCATACTGGTATAACACTGTACCAATACATAAATATTGTAAAAAGAAGTTTATAATTAAAGGAAGATAGAGACGAATTGCATCAGGTGGTTTTTACCCACATTGGGTTTCCACCTTATATCTTGTGTTCATGTGTGTGATTGCTTGTACTATTTACTGCACTTGACTACTGTTTTATGGTTCTGATACACATATTAAGATCAACTAACTAAATTATAAGTCTGTAAGATATACACAATTTTCTTTAAACATAGTTGCGTATATATGCAGGTTGGATTAACAGAAGTAGCGTATATCAATCTGTTTATGGAAATGAAAAATTGTTAAATTTATAATACTGATTCACCCCCTCACAGCCCCCTCCACTCCCGCCCCTCCCCCTCTCAGTATTATTTCCAACAATATCATTCCCCAATACCATGACTTACTAATATTACATGTCAAAAAAACATAACTCATTTCACAATAAAAAAATTTAAAATGTAAGACTAAAAAATCTTTATCATATAGATTGATGGGTGAGAGAGAGAGAGAGAGAGAAAGATGGAGCAAGGAGATGGGGGGAGAGAAAGAGAGAGGGAGGGAGATAGTGAGAGAGTTAAGGGCGAAGAGAGAGAGTGAGGGAAGTATAAAACAAAGAGAGATAAGGGAGGGAGAGGAGAGAGGGAGGGAGTTGGAGGGGCAGAGAAAGGTCAGGAAGAAAAAACACATAAAGAGATAGAGGTAGAGAGAAAGGGAGTGACAAGGGAGAGATGGAGAGAGAGGGAGAGGGGAGAGGAAGGAAGACAAAGAGAAATAGAGGAGAGGGGGAGAGAAAAAAGGAAACATAGAGATGACTCCGCCTAAATATGGTGTGTGTATATAAAACCAGCCTAGTTCCATCTTAACCTCGGATTTATCAAGCACGAAAAGGGATCAAATCTCTTTTCACTTTAAAAGAGGTTTGTATCTCAATAGATTTGATCCCAAAAAAAAACCCTCTTAGTGCTTGATAGATTTGGGGATAAGATAGATATCCATTGGTTATATATGATATATGTGATTTTTTGTGTTTGCTATCTTAAATTCCTCTATATATATATATAATATAGAAATAAAGTTACTTTGCATGTATTATCCAATTATAAAAATTCTTTACCAGCTATTCCTTTGAAAATTTCTTCCATATATACAATGCCTAATGCCTATGAAGAAGTAAACCAACACAACAACTCTTTATTCACAAGTGTTCATCCATTTCAAAGGTAAGAGATTAATGGTCGTCATTCCACATGCGTTGGAAATGTATAAGAATATGCTAAATCAGTGTCTTCATGGTTGTTGATGATTCTCTCTTACAAGTTAGCCATTTCTTACCAAGCCCGTAATTTTCTGATTTCATTGCTCGCTGAGTAAATTCTAGCTCCCACGTGTCATTTGCCATATCTGGACTCTAATTTCAATTTCATCTTTGGGCTGAAAGATTTCCTTTACCTGCATGTTGTAGAACCCTCCATATTTCATTGGAGGGTTGACCTATAATATTGACTAGTGGATTTCCCTTTAGCTAGTCGTTTTATTGCTTGAAGCAACTTATTTTATAGCCTGGGTCAAACACCTTTCATTACCTGGCTTGAAGCAACTCATTTTATTGCCTTGGTCAAACACCTTTCATTACCTGGTCGATTATATTGCTTGGGTCGACTTATTTGGTTGCCTGGGTATACTTAGTTCTTTTCTAGGTCAATTTCCCTTTAATTTGGTGGATTTCATTACCTGAATTGACCCATATCGTTACCTGGTCGATTTTTCATCAGTACGTCGATATTTCTTACTGCGGATGTCCTTTTTTGTTCTCCATGTTGGTTGACTTCATACTTCTTACCTCTGGCATTTGTTGGCTAGTGTTTGGTATTTCTCCCGAATATTTCTTGAAGTCTTTCACATAAGATAACTTGCGAGTGTTGGACTTCATATGTCTGCCCATTTGAAACAAGAGTGTCTTCCATATTTAATTTCTTTGTCAAATGAATGTGGCTACTACCCAGTATTGTAAGCTGTGTGCAATTTCTCAAAGTGTCAGCTCAAGATCAAGTTATCGCATCGACCCTGGTCCACGCTGACCAAACTTGGACCATAACTCACAGCTCCACCCAAGTAGACAAAAAGACAAATCCATCATATCAGTATTCTCTCATGTGTGAAAGCATTTAAAAAACAACCTCTCATGCGTGAAAGCATTTAAAAAACAACCAGAATATTCATTGTCGCTCAGAAATCCGTGTTGGTGAAATGGACCAGCTCTACATCACAAATAAGGAGCTCATTATAAATACAAGACTACAAATACAAAACTGGGATTAAAAATATAAAACTGGGATGAGGAGGAGCTCATTATAAATACAACATTAAAAATACAAAGAGATATGGGACGAGGGTCATTATAATTACAACATTAAAAATACAAAAGTTGGGATGAATACAGAGAGAGATGAGACGAGGGTTTATGCTTTTGAAACATAATTATTTTATTGATATCTACAAACCCATCTATTAACCCACATTGAATTTTCCTGGTGCGACCACCACATACATATAACTCAAATTGATTTTTCCTTGTGACACTGACACACCCACCTATATGCAAACAAGATAGATCTCTCCCACTCACACACCGATATGCAAACATGATACATATCACTCACTCACTTACGCATCCAATTTGTAAAGTCCAATCAAGTGACCGATTAAATTCTTTTTGCCAACAAATGTCATGTTGATGACAAAGGTCCTAAAACCATGGATGGTCATCATAAACCTATGAGGTCCATCGACTAAGGATTGGAGGCTCAACTTCTTGAAGACAGAAAGGTCAGACACTGCTCGGCACCCAACTTTAATGGTCATCTCTTGCAGTCGAATCAATGATTTTCTTGAACAGATGTCACATTGGTGACAGAGGTTTCCAAAAATAGCGACGCCCATCAATTTCCTGTGCACATGGAGACGTAAGGTATAGGTTCCACAACAAACTTTACAAATTAGTAAAACATTCACAAAATAGATATTGGTTCCACAACAAACTTTAGGACATTCACAAAATAGATATTGGTTCCACAACAAACTTTACAAATTAGTAAAACATCCACAAAATAGACACAGCGACCATAATAAGTGTTGGATATTACCTCGAGTCTTGACGATATATAATCGGCGATAATAACTTGTGAATCATAAACCTCAGCCACATCTGATCACTCATTTGGTGAGCATGGGATAGCTGCCTTATTTGATAAGCATACATCGTAACTGCTAATTTTTTATAAATAGCGACCAAGGTCAATGAAAACCATCTCAGGTAGAGGCTATTGGGACCAGCTTTTCCACCATCTCGGTGAGCCGCAATAATGGAAACGTCGAAAACACGGACAATAATCTAAATAACATCTGAGAACCAAAACACTAAACGGAAAATCACAATCTTATTTCACAAGATTGTGGCAATCAGCGTGCCATTCTCTGTGCCTACCTACAAAATAAAAACAAACAGTTTTTTTTCTACTTCCTACCCTCCTATTCCTGCACCAAGTGGCAATCAACGTCTCTTTCTCTTCTGTAAATTATGCTCTGCCTTGCACTTTCTTTTTAAATTTCCTTTGAAAAGCTGTTTATTCTTCCCTCAAAGTACATAAATTAGACGGATTTTGGTATTTTCATAATTTGTCACTCTCTCCCTAAAAACCAAAGAACAAGCTATACTTTTATTTCCTTGTCACATCTTAACTGTGCCCAATGGAGGACACGAGCTCTGCCCTGTGCAAAATCTGCTGCTCTGTTTCATCTTCTGGGCCTTTCTTCTTTTTTCAAATGAATGCCTGGTGGGATCTCCCCTCTTTCCCGGAATATTGAAGGCCTGGTAGGATCTCCCCTCTTCCTGGAATATTTCGACGGTGTACGAAGCGGAGCTTTGCCCTCTGGAAATCTGCTCTAATTTTATATATTCTGGGCTTTTACTTTTCTCTCCTCTTTCATGGGATATCAGGATCGTGGAATATTTCGACGGTGTACGAAAGGGAGCTTTGTCCTCTGGAAATCTGCTCTAGTTTATATATTCTGGGCTTTTTCTTTTCTCTCCTCTTTCCTGGAATATCAGGATCCACAATGAATGGGGTCTCATGGAATCTCTCCTCTCCTCTCTCCTCTTTCATGGAATATTAGGATCCACAATGAATAGGGTCTCATGGAATCTCTCCTCTTTCATGGAATATCAGGATAGAGAAGGGAAATTCAGCCACCGTCCACTATCCGTGTGGCTCCATCTGCTATGGAATGTCAGGATAGAGAAGGACAATTCAGCCACAGTCCACTATCCTTGGGGCTTCATCTTCTAGACCTTTCACTCTCTGTCTGAATAGTTTTTACGTCCCTCAAAATTGACGAAACGGGTTTTCATCTCCTGGGCCTTTAACTCTCTTTTGAGTTGTTTTTTCATCCCTCAAAATTTTCCAAATTCTCCGACTCTCCAACCTGTACCAATTATCTGACATTTGAAAATTGTGCAACCACGTGCCGCCCAAGTTTCGACTCACCTCCACACCTTCCGGAAATTTTGTTGTACCACAACTGAAGCTTCCTAAAGACCCACTACCAATAAGAATAATGTCAGCTGTCTTTTTTAATTTAACCTCCTCTTATTGCAGAAGTGAAAGGATCAGAAGCGCACAGCACACTAACATCAACACTGAAACAGTGAACACAAGAACACCCTTCTATTCATGAGTTAACAGGTATATATACAAGCTGGAGAAGCTTCTGGAGACGGGTTCAGTCGGTGGCTTACTGAAGAAGCTTCAATGAATCCACCGACTTCTAGAAGTTCATTAAATGTAGTCGCTGGTTTCTAGATCCAGCATTAAATCAGGTGGTTGGAATTACATCTCGTTTCCAACACTCCCCCTTAATTCCAACTACATACAATGAACAAGACACTATACTCTTAATTGTCATGCCTGCTGATCTAAGTCTCAGCTAGGCTTACAACATAATTTGGATTTTCTACAATGTATAACTTATTTCTACATATTTCAAATTTAGCCTTGCCAAGAGGCTTGGTGAATATGTCAGCCACATTTTCACTTGTATTA
>APFE031196864.1:6931-17757 GCA_000404065.3 Pinus taeda | reverse complement strand
AGCTTTTGAATTGTTTCCATAAATGCAGTAGAAACTGTACTGGCTTTAAATGGATGTGATAATGCACAAAAGTGTGCGTACTTGGTAAGTCTGTCAACTACCACATGATGACACTCTTTCCCTCAGACTTGGGTAAACCTGTGATAAAATCCATTGAAACCTCCTCCCAACGTTGGCTTGGAATGGATAAAGGTTGTAATAGACCCGATGTTTTAATTGTTTCAACTTTATTTTGTTGGCAAACCAAACATTTCGCCACAAACTTTTGAATATCTGATTTAAGGCCCTCCCAAAAAAATTCCTTCTTAACCCTGTGGTAAGTTTTTAAAAATCTCGAGTGCCCTCCTAAGGGAGAATTGTGCAATTCCATAAGAATCCTTTGTTTTAGCTGGGAATCCTTACAGAGGTATAAGCGATCTTTGTACCATAACGAATCATTTTTCCATCTAAAAGAGATACACTATGTAGGAAAACCCTAGTCCTCATCTCATCTCGCATCTCTAGAAGAGCTCAAATTTTATAAATACATATAGACAAATATCATCCATCTAGACAATCTCCAAATTAGTGGTTGAAAGGTATATTACTTACAATTCACATAAATTTTAATTGGAAGATATATTTTTCATGACTCAAAATTTGTAATAAAGTGTAAAAATAGGATTATTATGATTTTTTTATACAATGCCAAAATGGTGATCCAAAAATTACTTCAGCAACTAAACCTATAAAGTGCTCAACCACGACTCATGAAGAAATAGAAGACATGAAGTACCAAGTATCCAATTGAAATATTAAAGTCAAATAAATATGTGGTAATATATTGAAAAACGTTTAATTGATAGAAATGAAAGAATTAGTTGAAACATGTATAGAACAAAAGATGGATGAAAACAAGGAACAAATGGAAAGAAGATGGGTGAAATTTTTGCTAACAATTGGAATAAAAAATGAAAATATGGGAAATATGGAAAAGAAAATGCAACAACACATACATGTACTAGATGGGAGGCTACCTAAACTTTATAATGTGAATAAAGGGATTCATGAAAATAATTGTAGTTTTCATGTTAAACAACTTTCTAATAATAAACATTTGTTAGGTCGATTTATTTGTAATAGGAGAGTTACTAATGAATGGTTTCCTAAAGGTATGAACATTACAAGGTTGAACTAAAAAAGTTTGATAGAAAAACGTCTTTACCTAGGTGAACCAAATAAAGAAAAAATTTGAATTCCATAATATTATGGAGAATACAAAATGTTTTCTACATTTTTTTTTATTTATTTTTATTTTATTTTATTTTTTTTTATTTTAAAATTTTGGGGTTAAATTCCTATTAATGGTATCACTGGGAACTTAAAAGGAAGCCCCATTCTCATCATTATACTTGGGGTTTATTTAAAATATACGTAGAATCCTAATATGGAATGTTTGGGAAAAAGACTACATTAGTCAATTGACAAGAATCAATAACTTATGTGATGTTGAATATTATAATTCATAATGTTAAGTATTGACCTCAAAGAATGAGAACATAAGTGATGAACTTCTATTGGAAGCTTAGAAGGGTGGATTAAACAAAAATATAAAACATGATATTTTTTTAAAGCATCTTGAAATGTTATGAAATTACAAATGTTTTTGTTTTATTCTAGCCAAGAATAGGGCTACACATAATTCTATCGCTGGAACATATGCAAGAGGAAATGATCATTTTAAGGTTCATAAGACAATTCTACCACAACCTATTCAAATATTGCAAAAGGAAATGGAGGAAAGAAGAGGAGAAGGACTATGCTTTGGTTGTAATAAACAATAGCCAAAAGGTCACAAATATAAAGAAATAATGTTCACCTTGGAAAATAGTGGTGAATAAGAAATCAAGGAATTTGAATAAAGGAGTGAGGAAGATCCCGTCATCTTAAATGAGTAGTACTTGTAGATGTTGAAATTGTGTGAAACATTTACCAAAATATGTCTAAAATATCTATTCATCCATTGGTAGGTTTGAGAGCACCTCAAACCCTTATATTTGTATGATAAAAAATTTATATCAATCACTGACTATGGTAGCACCCATAACTTCACTCATAAGAGATTGGTGGAGCACCTCAATTTTTTTGTATACATAATGAAAATTTTTCAATTTTGGTTACTAATAAGGGTAGTATTGATTATGTGGAAAATACCACAACTTTGAAATAAGTATGGGAGAATATAATCTCAATGAATGCCATTTCCAATGGAGGCATATATGTTATTCTAGAGATTTAATAGTTGAGAACTTTAGGTATAGTTTCTATAAACTATAAGGAATTATTCATGAGATTTAAATTGGAATAAATTCAATATGAACATAGAGGGTTTAAATCTATGCCTTCCCAAGACATTAACTCTCATGGAACAAAAAAAAAAATCTAAAAAGTGGCAACAGGGGAGTTGTGATTAGAACTTATTTTATGGAATTAAAATAGGACAATGAAAATATTCCAAAAGAATTGAAATGCACCTTGGAAAATTAACATTAGGTATTTCAAGAAATTCCTAAAAGGATATCTCCATCTACAGATCATGAACCTATAATTGAATTAATATTTGGAAGTATGTTTTGTAATAAAAGAATTTACAAATATCCTCATGATTAAAATGGGGGGATTGAGAAAATGGTACAATGATTTATGGTTTGATGTATTATTCAACCTAGTAGAAGTTAATTTCCAGCGTCAATAGTGATGCTATTAAAAAACATAATTCTTGGAGGATGTGTCCTAATTATATATATCTAAACAAAAACAACATTGAGGATAAATTCCCTATTCCAAATATTATTGAGCTACTATATGAGCTTCATGGAGTGGAATATTAGTTATATCTTATATTAGGATACAACTAGATTAGGTTAAAAAAATATGACCTTCCCAAAACAACTTTTAGAACACATGGAAGGAACTATGACTTCCTGGTTATTCCATTTGGGCTAAATAGTTATTATTCTACTTTTAAAATCATTATGAATTTTTTTTGTTAAACCCATATTAGAAAATATGCATTATGTTTTTGATGATATACTTATTTATGGAAAATAATGGGAAGACCACATTAAACAAGTGAATAAAGTTGTATATTTTTTCAAGAAAAAATAATTATATGTAAAAATATCCAAATGTGCTTTAGGAAAAAAAGAGGTAGAATAATTTCTCATATTGTTTCGAAGGGTGGATTATCAAAAGATCCAATATAGTACAAAATCACATGTTCCTAAGAACATCAAGTGTCTTATGGTATTTATGGGTCTTCCATGATACTTTGGAAATTTGTTAAGAAATATGCATGATGTTGTTTAATCTATGAATCAAGGGGTCAAAATTAGTGTAAGAATGCATGAGCTATAGAGGTTGAACCTGGAAAATCCATGGTAGCCATAAAACAATTCACACACACACACATGTATCTATTTGAAAATTTTCAACTTTTAAGAAAATTGATGTGGACAATGACATGTAATAGTAGGGTGATGTGGAGGTGTCGGGGCACTACCAAGTGGGGATATGTTGTTGTTGAGAGGGGAAAATTTATCAACAATAGTCAAGGGGTTCTATCTAGTATGGGGTACTAATTAGACCTCATGTCATTTGGGATAAGAGACCCATTTATATTTTGTCCTAGTAATCATTCATGGTTTAAATTATGTTGTGAGATGTTAGGGATTGTCATTGTAGGGGTATGAAAATTCAAGGTAAAATTAATTGATGTGTTAAGATAAAATTTTTCTACACTACATTGAATGTAGTGAACATATAGATGAGAATGCGAAGGAATGAGCTAGAGAACACTTAGCTACAAAGGAAATGAAAAAGTTAGTTATAGTATAAGACAACAACAAGTATTCAACATTTAGATCTCACAAGTACTCATACGTGAAAGTAGATAAATTTAAACAACAAGAATGTGAGAGGAGCCATATAATCTATGAAATAATCCATAATATTAGTAGTGTATATCCCACAATGCACACACATACATCAATAGTCATAAACATGAACGGGATGCATGTAGTCATACAATTATAGCAATGGAATTTTCAGGATTCTTTGTATCATTGGGAAAAAATAAAATGTCATCAACTAATAATATATATTCTTCAATGATTTCAAAGAAGAATAAGAAATCCTAAAAATGGGAACTATTTATAAGATTTTTCGAAAGTGAAAGTCCAAAAGTCCCTTCTTGGATGGAACTTTACATTATTTATAGACTTGAGTTACTAACTTCCTTTCTAACTATTTAGATTCTTATCAGGCCAGTTACAACTTTTCAAATTCTCAGAATTTACAAATATTATAAATGAAAATATTTTAAAAATCTTAGGAGTGAGGTTGAAATTTGTTACACTTTGAAAAAATATTCAGTTGATAATGTAATGATGTTCTTAAGATATGTCACCTAGACTTCATAAGGTGATGTAATAATTTTGTCTCAACTGAATAATAGGATCTTGATAATGACATGTCATTCTGATGTGGCCTAGGAGTTGACTAGGATATTCTTTTAGGGTAAGAATATGTATTTATTCCAATTATATTTGTTTCTTGGAGAGGTGTGTAAGATGGTACTCAAATTATTAATAGTGATATTGTCAGCGGAAGCAATAAAATACCATTGTTCCATATACAATAGATCTTCTAATTCTTTAAATATTTTCTTTTCTTGGACTTTCTTTCCTTCTCTAAGGTTATTCAAGATCAAAAATATGTAGGAGGCTCAACCATCTAGGGATTTGTATTTATATTTATATGTTGTTATGAAAGACTAGTCACTCTTATGGAGAAGAGTGATCGCCCTAGACTCAAAAAGAGATCTAGTAACAAATAGACAAGAAAATGCTCACTTTCCTTAATTCATAACTGAAGAATGAAGTGTGATGTATGCAAGAGCCCCTTATGTTTTCTACAAAATGGTTGTGGAAGTCCTTCTGATTCTTTAAAAGGCCTCTCCTGATAGCTTCAAAGCAAGATCTGTATGAATAGAAACAAATAAGGCATAATATCATAATGTATATAAAGGTAAAACATAACATGAATGGAAATTGTAACATAGCATAAATGATGAGATTAAAACAATATAGTTATGAATCATGCAAAGGATAAAGGAGCTTTGTAAATAGAATTAGAGAAAGTGAAAGTAGGAAAGAACGGTCCTTGTATCAATATTGAACAAGAAGAAGCATTACAACCTTGGGCTTGATGATGTATGCCTTCTCCAAATGGTCTCCAATCCTCCCCTTAGGTGACAAGCTTTCTAGACCTATTCCAATAACATAAGTTTACATTCAGAAGGCTCCCTTAGATCTCTAGTCTATGTTGAATTTATAGGCCAAGAGGAGGATCTTTGAGATCCTCTTCTAAAGGGATGGGATCATCAAAAGGAGGGATTAGGGTTCCAAAAAGGGAGGAAATTTTATCCATGAACAAAGGGATGAGGCCCAAGTATGTAGAAGCTTGAGGCTTTCGGTTGGGAAAATTCCTCTAACAAGGCTTCTGGAAATAAATTTTTATTTTTACGCTAGTTAAGTGGTTTGTGCAGTTATTAGTGGAAGAAAGAGCAGATATTTGCACAGGCCATAATGGTGAAAAATACGGTTGCGCAAATTTTGGCTAGGAAACCATGCAAGTTCTTAAAAGTAGGTTTCTAAGCAATGTAATCAAGGATTATTGTTTTCTTTGGGATTGTTTTACTTCTAACATTGTAGGGCAATTCTTGGAACAATTCATTAGATAACGAGAGATCCAGATTGGTAGTCATTTGAATAATGGTGACAAAATGACATTTAACAGATTGCCCGCCAAATCGCAAAGTCAGAAAATATGTTTAAGGACTGAAGCACTTTATCATGATAAATTTCAGGTTAGAGACCATTGTGAGAGATTTGAAACAAATATTCAAGGATTTCGATACAATATTTTCATACAAACATCACTGAGGTAGGCATTCCCATACTCAGAGTGGAAGTATCTCAAAGAATCCATATGGAAATATACACATATCCATGTCAAAAGTAGACATAGTATGGATTCAACCATCAAATATGGATCTATGTTTACAATCATGAATATCTTGAAACTCCCTACAGCCTCGATGGGTAAAACTAGATCCAGGATCTTGGTGTTCATCTCTATCAATCCATAGTACAAATCTAACCATTATAGTGGATCTCTCAAAGGTGAACATCATAGAAACCACCTAATTATTGATCAATGATGTGAACCATTAACAGGTGCGTGAGAAACCACTAATAATGACAATGGTTCTGAAGGTACCCAGTACAATCTATGAAGTGTGATTAAATGTCTTAAATTTGAACACTCATAGAATCATTTGATTGAATGTAAATGATGATAAAATATTGTTGAAGGCTAGAAACCTACCATTAAGGCATGCAAGTTCCAAGGTACCAAAAGAGGTTTCTTGATAAACTTCCTAGATAATGAGATGAAGTCGATAAGAAATGATCTATTGCAGGAGGGCCTATAATATGAAACTCATGTCAATTTTTGAAGAAAAAATTTGAATGATTTAGAATTGACTCAAGGATGGCTGAAGTGATTAAAGGCTATGAATTTCAAGGTAATTTTTATTGAGGTTGAACTTCTCTTGAACATATTGGAGACATAACATTTTGAATTGGAAATATTTGACTCAAAATTAAGACCAAATACCAATATGAAGAATTTCATTGAGGTATGATCAACTAAGAGACAAATGGATTTCCCAACCTAGACACGAAAGTGAGAAAGTGGCATGTTCAAGAGTGATGTACTACCTTCTTACAATAAAAACAAATGTTTCTTTCCAATTTTCCCCCACCGTTACTGGCAAGTATCTCTCTATTTTTTAGCAAGCTTGAGGAGGATAACATATGATTTTCCTGTAAGCTCATCCTTTGGATGAGTCCTTCAGAGTATTTTTAACGAACCCTAGGAAGGAGTGGTTCAGTCTTGTCATGATTGACGAGTCCTGCAATGTTTACATTTTACTAGTCTAGTGAAAGTAAAGCTCGGCCTTTTTCATATTTAGGGAGTTAGGAGAAAATCATAAGAAAACTACAAAATGTTTTTTTTCGTAGATTTAGTCTATCAAGCCTGAAAAGGGTAAAATAATGCACGAGAGAACTCTTTTGACCATGATTAGTCAAAGTATACGTTTTTTCGTAAATAGTCTACTTGGTCCGTAAAAGGGGTAAACTTATATTAGGTAGACGTTTTTTTATTTACTTTTATGAGTTCAAAAGAAATAAATGTATGAAGAAATATTTTCATATTTTGGGAGTCTAAAAAGAGGCTTAAAGAGAAATCCTCTTAGAGGAATGAGTGGTATAATGGGTAGAAATTGGTTCCATTCATGATGGAATTACTCAAAACATGTAATTGTTAAGAGGCTCGCTAATAAGGCCACTCATCATAACAATTCCTTAGGAAAGGGGAACACACTAAGTGAAAGTGAATGATTCGCCAAGAAGATGGTGATGAGGGAATGAAAAAACCAAGGCTCATCTGGCAGAAATAGGCTGATAAAAATGTGGTAATAACGAGGATAAAGTAAGAGTGGTTTCATTTTTATGCAAGATTGAAAAAAAGGAAAGCTATGTTTGAGAGTGGTTTCAGTTTTACACAAGCTTGAAACAGAGAAAAATTGTTCTTCAGAGTTGTTTCATTTTTACACAAGCTTGAAACATAAGAAAATTATGCTTGAGATAGGTTTTAATGCCCCCCAAGCATAACCTAGAGAGGCACATGCCCCCCAAGATTTGTTTGATATACCTAATTATACTATTGGTTATGTTGTGCCATACAACAACCCCCATTTCATATCATTACTATTCCAAAAATATAATGTGAAATGGGTCCCTTTTAATTTTTGTTTCAAATTGGTATCATTTTAATGTTCTATTTCAAAAAAGGGCCGAATAAAAGAAAACATTATTAAAAGGCCTTTTCAATAGAACCAATCAAAAAACCCCGACGTAAAACGATTTATCTTTATCATTACGATAAAGCGATCCCAAGATCGCATATCGTAATGACAAAGAGAGCACAACTTAAGGGACATCTTGATTTTCGCCGATGCGAAATCGCTATCGGATATCGGCAAAACATAAAGTAACATAATTAACAACCCTTGCTCCGATGCGATGCGAAATCGGCAATCAGAAATCGGCGATAATACTTAAAGTGCAAATAAGCTCCCCCTCGCCCGATGCGATGCGATATCGCTATCGACGATCGACGACTCACCATGCCCTCATTCTAAACAGCCCTACTCGTTACTCCTGACGCGATGCGATATCGCTATCGGCGATCGGGGATTCCAAATGAAACCAAAGAAATAACTTACGATTTCCCCGATGCTCGATTGCGAAAAGGGTAAAAAACGCAGTTTTCAAAGTAAAAGTCATAACGGAAGTTTAATATGATTTATTCGTAATTAAGGCAATATCCTTTGAGAAGCCGCTCATCCGCGTTCAAATCGCCAAATCGCCCAAGGAATGCTTCAAATAAATCATTCGGCCATTAACCGAAACGACTGGTATTAATGAGATTGACAGGCCGTAACGGCCATTTAATGATAACAGTAAGCTTGCGATCTATCCACGGATTTGATCCCAAGGCCACCTTAAGTCAACTGATCGCTATGAATGCATCCAGATATATATACTTCATTATGTTCAATTCATGTTATTCTTGCCTGTGTTATGCCTATCTTTCGCTCTGTGCAGGATTCTTCCACAGAGACAGAATTAAGTGGAATGGGAAAGAAGTCCAAGAAGACTACAATGCCTACTTCTTCGCTAGCCGCAGGGCAAGCTGTTGTTGATTCAAGCAGCAAGAAGAAAGGGCTTATATCAGATACGACATGCTTAGGACTTACCAGGGCCACTTGGCAAGGAACATATGATTTGATTGAAGCCGAAGAGCCAAAGGTGATCGGGATAGAAATCTCATGCGATAGTACCAGCAAATCTGAGGCCAATTTAAAAGACTTGGCCAACTCCTTTTTGCACAGAATAGTGGCCCGGGAGCAAATTCTCCCATATACGGATGTGGTAAGGTGGGCAATACAAGAGCTCCCAATTACCAACAAATTGTTTAGCACTGCGGACGGGAGGATTTTCGGTTCTTTTCGAGCCGAAGATCTAAGGCAAATGTATCACCTATCGGCAGAAGAGAAAAAATATAACGCGACATTTCTGGAGAAATTTCGAGTAGAGAACGAGAGCGAGTCTGAACCAATTCGAGGCTAGAGACAAAATCCAGCAAAGCACAAGCATGAAACCTCGGGTAAGTACTCAGTCGACTCCCTATGTTATCCTTAAGGCTATGCTGGAATTATGTTGTGTAGGCTATGGGGATTGCATGACTCCACCAATTTTACCATAGAAATGGTCCCCTTAATGGAGGCGGCATGTAGAGGCGAGATCAAGGATTGGGCGGTTATATTATCCGACAAGTTAGCCAAAGCCATTCTCGATTTCAGGTTTAACTCTCGCGTCACAGAGAGGTTCATTCCGCCATTTTATTACAACGCCTATGTGATGGATGTATTATGTTTTAATTCTGAATTTCCAGTGCTTGGATGGAGGTGGACATCGCAAGACCCCACACCCATTCACATATATCATCAAAAGTTGTGGAAGACCAATTATAACCACCACCTTTATCAAATCTGCAACGGTTTTATGTTGCCAATTCATTACTCCATTTTTGATAAACCTGCCCCGAAGATTTCTGAGCAAGCAGGGGTAGATTTAACTGCAGTAGCAAGTTGGTTTGGGGAGGATAAATTCACCTACATTAGAGTTTTTGGCAGTCAGGCCAGGCCGCATGTGCTCCCACTTTACATCCCCGATAAGTTACTTGCCAGGGAAGTAGCTTATCAAATCAATGCTGATGGGGTTACTCAGACCCTGAAAAAAGCGAAAAAACATGTTTGGCCTTCTTTTCCCTTACGAATTGGAATTTATACCCTGCATGATATCAAACATGCAGAGAAGGAAGCTGGGAAAATAAATTCGCTCACTCTGGCTACTCTGCCAAGCACGCAGTATGATCCAAGGAAAATCACTTACAATGCGCTCGACCAGGCCAAATTGGCCAAGGTCAAGCACAAAGAAGACAAATTCGAAGATTTGTTTGCATCAGCCAAATCAATGTATCAAGTTAAGTCGCTTTCCAAAAGTGTATACAACGATGAAGGGCTAGCCGAATTCAACAGAATTAGAGAACAGAGGTTGAAAAATCTGCCTCTAGACCTATTAGCAACTATTCCGACAACGACAAAAGCAAGGGAGCATGAGCGACGAAGTAATACGCCACCTCCTACTACATCAAAGCAGTAGGAGGAAGTGCATAATCAGAGGCAGGAAGAGACCCAGGAAAATGTGCAGCGACAGGAAGAAACCCAGGCGAAAGCCCAAGAAGAGAGCAACTCTAAAATTGATGATGATACACTAGTTGATCCGAATTTGCTCCAGAAATGGCAGCAATTCAATTCAATTATCGGCAACCTAGAGTTCTCAAGAGATGATGAGGTTTCTAAAGAAGGCGACACGCAGGAAGCGACATCGAAACCGGTTTCGGGCGAAACCAGCGACCTACCCAAATCAAAAGAAGCAGAGATAATTCCTAAAGATCCATCGAGCAAAATCATTTTGCAAATTGAAGAGATTCCCCCTTTGGATTTATTTTATAGCCCTAAGCATAAAGCTGTTGTAAAGTGACAGAGGAAAAGGAGAAGGGCTGATCAACCTTCTCTATTCCCTGAATTA
>APFE031196861.1:2374-21005 GCA_000404065.3 Pinus taeda | reverse complement strand
TCCTGTGCCAGTCACTAGGCTTGGAAGTCCTTTGTCCTGTAATATTGTCATTTTTGCCCTGAATTCATCAATTTCTGCTTTCATTTCCTGACATTTTCTCTCCAGAGTTTGAGTGAAGTTCCTCAAGGTCGGCACTTTCTTAGCTGTCAGGATTGTATCTGTTCTGTTATTTATCTCCAGAGCTGCCAACTCCTCCCTAGTGCGGTTATTGAGGAAGTGTATCATTTTATTGGCATGCTCAGGCATGATTCCCAGTGTTGTTCTGGCTCTTTGTATCTCCACATGAGCCATGCCTATTAGTTCAACCTGCTCATATATTGCCTGGATTGACCTCCATTGGTATTGTATTGATTGGCCAATTTTGGCCCAAATTATCTTCTTTATTTCTGCTAAGGTATTGCCCAGGAGCAATTCCTTTTCCAAAGTTTTGATTTTGGCCTCTAAGGCCTTTATTTCTCTTTGTTTTTCTGCCACTGTCATCTTGGATTTATCATAGCTGGTCTTCAGCTTGGCCAGTCTATCCTTGGCTTCATTTATTTCTGTTACTTGAGTCTCATGCTCTTTGACAGCTTTCATCAAGTCCTCCATACTCATGCTGGATTCTGCTGCTGCTGTTGCTTCTGCTGTTGCTCCTGTTCCTGATGTAGCTGTGGTTGGTGCTGGAATGGCAGGAGGGGCTGCTGCTGCTTGTGTAGGAGGGGCAGGTCCAAGAGTGGTAGATGTTTGAGGGGGCTGGGACGCTGCCTCCCCTTGCTTGTCCTGCAATGCCTTCTCTAATTCTGCTTCCATTTGAAATATTCTTTGATTCATCACCAGAAGTAGCTCCATGGCATCATCTACTTGCTTTTCTTGTGCAAGTTCTGTTGTTTGAGGGTGAATGGTAGGAGGCAATTTTGCCTGCTTTCTTAGTGCAGCAATGTCATCCTCTTTTTTCTTCATAAGGGCCCTAACACCCTTTGGATCCTTTGGTCCATGTTTCCCAGATTCAAATGATTATTTGTCTTCCAAAGTCTTTATTCTTTGTCCTTTGCCAGGGAGACAACCTTTTCCAAATCAAGTTTGTGTGTACCTTGTGTTTAAGTCTTTTTAACTGATGGCCAGCATGGCCCTGGTCTTTGAAGTGTTGCATAACCATTTCCCCAGTCTTTTTGTGCATCTCAATCTGATCCATGGGTGTATGTCTTTAGAAAAGACTCCAATTTGTTCTTAAAGTAAATCTGCAGAGGTTTGGGATGTGGAACTTTAGGCTTTAAATGAGTAAAAATCATTTTTTCCTCTTTGAGATCATAGGCAGCCATCAATCTTTGTTTTTTGGCTGGAGTTGCCTTCAAGAATTGATCATAGAGTTGCACTCTCAACAATTCATTCTGTGCCTTGATCTCCATGAAGCCTCCTTTGATTCCAGCTGGTTTCCTGCCCTGCTTCCTTGAGGAGGATACCTCTATTCCTTGTTGTATGGCTTGTTCTAGCTGAAATGAGCTAGTGGCAGTCTTCTGGCTTGATTGCCTTTCTCTGCTGTGGCTTTCTACCCTTTCCTCACTGATATCTCCCTCCTCTGTTTCAAGGTCAATCCTTGGCCTCTTGGATTCTGGTTGTTGTGTTGACCCAGTTGGAGGTGTGACCTCCTCTCTATCTCTCTTTTTTCCTCTCTCTTCATTGAGAGGAGTTTGCAGAACTGGGATTTGGGGTGGTCCAGTTTGCTGTAAAGGGGCTTGCCCTTAGGTCTGATCCTTTGAGGTGCTGGGCTGCCCTGTCTCTGTCTGTTGTTGTTCATCCATTATTTCTTTGCCCTTTGCTGTAGTGGTTGTTGTAGGAGCTTTCTGGATGTTCTGTGCAGCTGGAGCAGTGGAAGTGCCTTCCCCTACTTGGACTAGTTGTTTGAACAAGACCTGTTGACAAGAATCCAAGTCAAGAGTTTTTTCTAAATCTTTCACAGTCTGCTCCATTTTCTCTTCCTGAGTCAATTCTTCTACTATTGATTCAGGCACCCATTCATCTTGGTTGGCAAAGTGTTTCTATTTGTGGATATGGGCAAGCTTATAGGGCTAGTAGCCTTACTTTGACTCTCCTAGCACTGATAAAGCCTTTCAGGGTCTAAGGGACCCATCAGAGCTCTTTGAGTTTTGAGTGTTGCCCAGTATTTGATCATGCTTTTCATTGCCAAACATCTTTCTTATTCATGCAAATGGGCCTAGGTGGTCTCTGAACTTTAGATTGGCTTTCTCTTGGCACTATGGAAGTGTGTAGAATCAGTGTTTATGAGTTTTGCCTTATAGTATTCCAGGGGGGAAAACAAACCTTCATAGGCACATTACTTTGGGTAGCCTTAGGGACAGAGCTCACCAAGCCATAGATTTTCTGATAACTGTGTGATTTTGGGTACAAATACATCACCTGATTTTGAATTCCTGGACAGTTGTAAGATTTCTGCATATCTTTTGGACATCTGGCAGGAGGAGTTCCTATTTAGAGGCATGTTGACTGGATAAACAAACTGGTCAATAAATTCACAGTATGAATAGGGAGAATTTTGGACTTGGTGGAAGACTGAAGACCAGAAGATAACAGACCTCCTCTCACCCTATGAGTCTAGCTTCTTGATTGGGCACTGGAAGCAATCTGTTTGATAATACATGAACAGGTGATAGATGTATGATGAATACTTAAATATTGCCTCCCTATTCAGCCTTGACAATTGGTCATCCATCTTGTTGGCAATATACTTGGCATAATTGTACTTCACAGCAGGGGGTTTCTCAAGGCTATATGTAGACAGCATGACCAGCACAGTTTCATCAACATGCTCATTTGTGGTGAAGCCCAGCACAGAGGTTAACATATCCACCAGCAACTTTCCTACCTCATTGAAATTTGCATATGAGAAAGGAGGTGGCCCAGAAGGTTGGTAGTCTGCCTTCATGAAATTCTTGACTACTGCAACAATGTCTGTGCTAGAGAGTTGGAGCCCTCATCTAGCAAGTACTTAATGGAAAATGGGTATAGTAGCTGGGTTTGTTTGTAGTTTAGCATTTGATTGATGGAGTCTGGTGTTATGTAGAAGAGGATGCTCCCAGATGGAGACTTTACAGCTCTGAGCCTCTAGTCATAGTTTTATGCACAAAGGTGAATGACTTCAGGGAAAACATTCACAGATGGAAAGAAGTAGGTGGGCAGATTGGATTCCCAGATGCTATAGATGTCACTGTTGTCCAAATGACTGTTCCTTAGTTGGCAGAAGATCTGTAAGTGGTTCCTCTCTGCCACAAAGTATGCAATGAGGAAATCATTGTCTACTAGTGGCATAGCTTCTAGTTCTTTATTTGGTGGATTCACAGGAGCTACATCCAGTGCAGATGGAGTGGCCATGTCTGATTTCAACTGGATGTTTTACTTGATTTTTAGGATTGGTACAAAGGCTGAAGAATGCCTGCTAAATTCTGTTTGGCAGTGAGCAGCTTGAAAGTATAAGGAAACTCTTACAGGTTTTGATGAACTGAGGCGCACTCTGTTTGAAGAACCAAAGTGTGTTTGAGCTAATTAGCTGGTTTTTCAAGGGAGTTTTGCTATAACAGGGATGAGGGAACAACTATATTCATTTTTAGCCGATAGCTCGGCTTCTCTGATTACTTTTATGGTGAATTTGTAGAAGGGCACGGGTTTCTTGCAGAGTTTTGTCCTATAGGGGTTTAACCAGGTTTTTAAGTGTTCTTTAGTGGACAATAAGCAGTGAGGAATTTTTAGTAGAGTTCTTTTGCAGGAATTTAGGAGAGCAATAGGAGAAATATGGGTAAAGAAGGCCACCTGCGGAAAATACCTAGTTTTTATGGTGTAGGAGGCGTCGAACTGGACTTAGTTGCAGGTACCGGGTCGATGATGAGGGTGGCAACAACTTTGGCTAGTGAAATTTGGATTTCGGCCATTGAACGACATTTTCGCATGTAGAGGTGCTCCAGAAAGGACGAATCAAAATGACGAATAACGGTCATTTCGCGTCTTTTTATGCATTTTGGCCCTTTGGCACCTTTTTGGTGATGACATCATGCTGACGTCATCATGGGCCCGGGTACGGCAGGGTGATGTGGCAGCTGACGTGGGTGCCCAGGTGGTAGTGACACGGTGGCAGAAAAGGCGGGGTGACGTCACGCTGACGGGGGCATGATGTCAGCGCGGGGGACGGCCGGTAAGTGGTTTCCCTGGAGGCCCTTAGGGTGGTAAGCGGTTTCAAAGGGGGGGCTCCAAACAACATGGGAGGCGGATGCGTGGCGGGGGTACGGCGGTAATACCGCCAATCCCCTGGACGCAAAAGGTCGGGCAACTCCTATGGAGAAATGACTGCCCACTGTTGGATGAGTGGGGTCGGAGATCGGATGGTAGGCAGCGAACCTGATGTGACGACGCGTTAACAGAGGGGGACCCGCCCATTATTTTAATACATTTAAATAAATTAAGCGCGGGGGTGGGTAATAAACTTTAGGATTTGGGTTTTTTGGGTTAATTGGCGCCCACTTATAAAAGTTTTAATTAAAAAACTTTACAATAAATGTATTTTGGGCGGAGAAAGGGGTAATGGTGCTAATGAGGGCGGGGCTTTGTAATTTTTTACTTTTAACCATAGTTTTTTGATAAAAAACCATAGTTTAGGGTCAAAGGGGCTAATACTAACCCCTAATGGGTTAATATTTCCCAAGGAAGGGTTATATAGCTATAGTGCTAGGGGAGGGTATTTATACATATTTTTTGGGAATTTTTTCATAGATTCTAATAGAATTAGGGAAGGGGGGTAGTTAGGGAGCTAAATAGTACATTAGTGGTTAATATGACTTTGTGAGGTGAGTGAAGGGGTAAAGACTAAGTTCTAAGAGGTAAAACTTAGGAATTGAAGATAAATGAAATGAGAGTAAGGATTTTTTACACAAAAAATGTGGCTTCTTTTCATGATTAAACTTAATGGTTTGACCCAATAGCTTGTCATGAACTGAAGTGGACCTGGACACTTGAGCAGATCTCAAGGTCCTCGGGGGTGTTAGTAAAAGATGTTTGGGAAAAATAGGGGAAATTAGATATGCTTCCAATGTTTTGTCCTCCACCCTCTGCTTTTGATGCCAATACCCTGAGTGGAATGAGCCTTTGTACTTGATAAGCCAATTGGTGATGGCTCTCCATTTCTGCAACCTTGCACTACCTACCCATCCTAGTAATCCTAACATTGTTTCTTCATTTGAAGTGGGTGCACTTGAATTAGTAGCCCCTGATTGTTCTTATTCTTTTGACTGCCCTCCTATCTAAATGTACCCTTATTTCTTCCAAGGACCCAGGTTAAGCAGATGCGCACCTTCATTTCTCTACCTAGCTATTCATCTGCCAAGCTTGAGCTGTTTGGACAGGAAACATTATCTATTCTGCAACAAGCAATTTAAACATGGCATGGTCCAGACTATTGGGCCATCCATCAAGTATGATTAGCAACAGTATTTGTAGAGTATGATACTGCCCAAAAGATAGTAGTGGCATTTTGACTGGCCACTTTCCTGGTCTTTAGTTTGGGGTTCATTTTCACTTTTCTCTTGACCATTTGATTTTCTTGCCTTTTGATTATTCTTTTAAGGCATACCCTCTTTCCATTTTTTAATTTTCATAGTATGTACACAAAATATGGAACCTTTGCAGCCTGCAATGATGAACATATTTAGCCCTTCCACTGTCAATCATGAAAGATGAAACCTATTGGTATAGGAACCTAACACATACCTCCTTTGCATGTCTTAAGCCTTAGCTCTACATATCAAGCTTTGAAAATGAGAGAAAGTCCTTAAAAATCTCTAAAACTCTGGTTTCGCACTTTCTCTTGGCATTACCTGTGGTACCGCACCCATTGGTCATGTTCCTTACACACCTGACCGCTTTGTTTCTATGTTTATGGGTGTGAACCCATGTAAAAGTTAAAAATGCGCAAGTTTATTCTTAAAAACTCACTTTGAGTCAATTATGGAAGCTTCTAGAGGGAATCTTGCACTGGCAAGTTCGCTCCTTGTGGGTTCATGCATCCCATTCCTTAAGGAGTTAACCCCTTGATGTGAGGAGCTTATCCCCTTGAAGGATGACTTTATCCCTTCAATGGTGGACCTATTAACATCCTTCCCTTGCACTATAAATGAAGCTTTGGGCTGGTTACTTGGGAGGTTAAGAGCTGAATATTTTTTAGGGTAAATGCTGCTAGAACTTAGTCTTCCTAATTGAGCTTTTGAGAGGAAAGATCACATACCTTTTGATCTCATTTGGAAGAGAGTGAGACTTATCAAAGTAGAGGAGATTCCTGCCTGGACCATGGGAAGAGCTTGTACAACATCAAGGCACCAAGGTTGTAAAGTTCTTCTTTCTCAAAGTTAATATAATCAAGTTTATTTTTCTCAATAAGCTGTGTTTAGTGGTTTATTTCATAGACTCCTTGATCACCATGTTGAATATGATTTATTATATTAGCTATGCAGGTGTTCTTTGATGTGCGCTTATTTGTGTTTGCCAGTTATTAAAAAGTAGAATATTTGAAGTTGTTGGAGCAAGGCTACCACAAACTAGTGTTGGACTTAAGGTAGGGTCTAAAACACCTCTTAGTTTTTATTAATGAATCGTAATATGTTTAGATAAAAGTAGATTTTCTTGTCCTACTTGTTGCTAGATATGAATTGATACTACGGAGATCGGTCTTGTCCACAAGAATGATTTATCCGATTAACAAATTGGCGACTCCACTGGGGACGGGATTTGATTGTTTAATTTCCCTTTACTTTTAATTTGAGAAACTTTTTATTTTTGTTTCTGGTTTTTGCTTCATGTGTGTGGAATTGGGTGGTTTGTAAGTCCTGGATTGATTTTTTGTTTTTAGAAATTTTTACGAGGACTGCATGTTCTGCTTGAGTTACAGTGCGGACCTGTCCGCACTGTTACTTTACCGCATAGAGTGGTACCGCACCTGGTTATACTGGGGGCCTATGGACCCTGTCAAAATTTTTAAATCTTGAAATATTTTCGTCCAGTTTAGTTTAGGTTCCTTTTGTTACTTTTATTCTTTGCCCAGATCGACATATATCCTGTCAAAAGCCTCTCACAAGTAAGTTCCATTGGTGTTGTGTTTCGGATGAATTTCTAGAAGTTTTTGCATGCTTGGTTTGATCTTCACTCAGTCTTTATAGTGACTCGAAGCTTAGAAGCCTAAGTGACCTTAGATCACCCTGGAATCTTTTTTCTTCTTGATAACTCTGGCTAGTCAGTAAGATATTCCTTTGGTGAGGAATAGATTTTGTTTCTCTTTGCAAAAATTTGAATGAACTTGGTCATAAGTTGTGAATTTCATTTTTTATAAAAACATAACTATGTGTTTTTGATTGATTTGTTTTTCTGAATGAATTAATTCTTAGTTTGTTGAATAACTACGTAAAAACATCCTCAAAAACATTTGAAGCTTTTATTTCAATTAGTTTTTGGAAGTTAGATCTCAAGATTATTTTTTTCATAGTTTTGAGTGTGTTTTCTAGAAATTCTAGTTTCTCTTTTGCAAAAATTGTTTTTTCTAGTTTTGAGTGTTGAAATGAAAAGAAATTTATTTCGTGAGCATAATTAGTAGCTTCGTTTGAGTGTATTGGAAAAGACAAAAAGTTTTTCTTTTTAGTTATATGTTGAAGGAAAGTTTTTTTTTTCAAGAAATTGCATTCTCAACTCTTCCTTTAGCTAGAGATTCGTTGAAAAGAAAAGGAATTGATCATCTTACGTGCATTTTTTAGCGTTTTGGAGTCGAGTCTTCACACCACAAAGTTTCATCTCCATACCTTTTGACTTAAGAAACAACCAATAAAATTAACGCTTAATTAAAATTCATCTACAAATCTTTTTATTTCTAGGGCTCTTATTCACCAACATAGCTTACGCTAGTATCTTGGAGTAGGGAGTAATTAACTCTCCAAGATAGTTTAAACAAACAAGTAGTTGATCTTGCGGTAGGAAAAAATTTCAATTGTTACATCTATGCTCTGGGAAAGCTCCTCTTAAAGGAGAAGCACGAGATCATATCTGAACCAGTGAGGTAATCAATCCTTCCTCATTGGGAACAATAGAAGATATTCACGTATTAAAAACGGTAAACCTCAGATTGACCATTGTCGAGGAGCCTGGGGTCACTTGTTGGTAAACCTTGGATTATGTCAAGGAGCCTTCAAGGGGATTGAGATTTGTTACTCTGCCCTTGCATGCATATCGGATCGTAGACTGTTCCCCCAGGTATATTTGTTTCTGTTGGTAACCTTAGTGGCCATAATCTTTAGGATTCTTTCCTAAGGTGACGGTGGAGGGAAGATCCCACTGTACCTGGAGCAGATGTCGACTAGAGTCACTTAGACTCTCTGGGGGGTTATCTTCACTCAAGATGGTTTTATGGAGAAACTTGTGCCAGTATGTTTCTTTAAGCAGGTTGTCGGGGTAACTGTTCCAACCACCATTCTGTATTGAATTCTGCGAGGTTGGATTTCATCACCAACTAGTGTTTTCGGTACAGAAAAATATTGTTTGTGTGTGGTTTGAACTCTTAGATTCTTAGGTGTGTGATTCAATTGTTTGGTTCTTTAGAGACTTTAGGTGGTTTTCTTGATATTTTCTTTGTTTTCATGTGAAGTAATTAATTAATTAATCATGGCTGAATTATCGAGACAATCTCGTAGACTTCGGGGGCAGCCTCCCGAATATACACCAAGTCAGCTTGAAGGGCTAAGATCTCTTGTCACACCTAGTGAAAGTAGAGTTGGGTCACCAGAGGCCAGAGAATCATCTTTAGTTATTCACCCTGATTATCAAGTTCCAGCAACATAGTATATTTCTGGACCAATTTTAGTTTCCGAATTTACTGGTAGCATTTCACCTACTAGTGAATTCGTTGAGGAACCTGAAACCGAACCAGCTGCTACTCCATCCCCAGGATTTGCTTCTCTAGTTTCTAGTTGTCCTAGTTCAACCAGAGTAGGAAGTGTCATTACCCAGAATCTTCCATCTGGACTCATTTCCATTGAAGAAATCTTTATTCCAGACGAGGATATAAATCCTCGTGCAAATCAACCGACTATAGAACTTAGGGAGCGTGAATCTATCTTTTACAGTCCTTTTCGAAGTGACGATTGGTACATATCTTTGACAAATTTTTTAGAAAATTCAGGCTTCACCACCTCGTATTCCTTTTCATCCAACGCCCAGAGGTTATTATCCTCCTTCGAATATGTCAAATCGGTCATCCATGTTTTCTCAAAATCTGGAAACATTTTTATATGGTGGTCCTTCTATTCCATCTGGCTATCAGTCAGTTTCTGGTACTTTTTTAGGAGCGTCTCCTCAACCCATCAAACATGGGGTATCAACTGGTTATAATGGAACTTCACCATTGAGTGTAGAAGAAATTCTAATGATGTCTAGTGCTATTCCAAATCTGCAACCTCAAGGTAGTCAGATTTCGCCTGGGGGAAAAACTCAAGGTAATCAGTTTCCACTTGGGGGGCAACCTCAGGGCAGTCAAATACTGCTTGGGGGGCAACCTCAAGCAGTCAAATCCCACTTGGGGGTAGCCTCAAGGTCAATACATACCTTAGGGACAGTACATGCCTCAAGTTCAACCCGAGACTCAATATATTCCTCAAGGTCAACCTCAGACTTAGTATATGCCTCAAGGTCAACCCCAGTATCAATATATACCTCAAGGTCAACCCCAGTTTCAGTACGTGCCTCAAGGTTATCAACCTCAAGTTCAATACCAACCTCAAGGTTTCCACCCACCTTCTGGTCAAACATTTGTTCAAGGAATTGGAAATGTGCCTTTCAATTATCAGTCCTACACTCAACCTGGTTATGGTCCTCAATATGCTCAACCTGTTATGGGTCCTTACCCCGCAATGAATATGGTGTTGGATCCATCTCAAAACCAATAGATTTTGCAACCTAATGTGCAGTTGTCATCTCAAACTAGACAACCTATGGTTTTTAGTTCAACCCAGCAACTCGTCCAGCCTACTATTCAAATTTCTACACCTAGTGTAGCTCATCAGTCTGGGCATAGTTTGCCTCGAACTCCCCCTCAATCAACTACTACAAGTACTGCAGCTTCTGTTCAATCTAGCCCACCTATTTATGGAGTATCGACAGCTCCAATTTCTACTGTTCTTGTATCAACTCCTCAGACTTCTGTACCCCAGTCTGGACCTACAATTCAGACTTCGGTTCAGATGCCTGTAGGATAACTTGGTCCAAGTATGGTTGTCACAAGTCAACCTCAATTTACTTATCAACCATACTAGGGACAATACCAATATGGTCCTGCTGTACAAAGCTCAGTTTATCAGTATCAACCGTACCTTGGGTATACATATCAACAACCTCAATCTCAACAACCCCAGTTTCGTCCAGTTAATCCTGGTTTTCTGGGAGGGTATAATATTCCAAATGCAAATCCAATTCTAGGTTATCCTGGGTATCCTCCTCCTGGAGCTGTTCTTGTGACCCAAGGTTTTCGAGACCCTAATCGTCAGTTACCGTTCATTGCAACTTTGGATTTACCTGACTTGTCATGCCTTACAAACGATCCAATTTATTATCTTCCGTACTGACCCCCAATGCCTAATAAGTTGCCCAGTGATATTTTGAAGTTTGAGGGTAAACTAGGAGAGGATCTGTCAAATCATGTGATGAATTATCACCTCTGGTGTGCATCAAATTCCATTATAAATGATTCAATTCGCTTATGGCTTTTCAACGCACTCTAATTGGTCTCGCGGCTAAGTGGTACTTTGAGTTGCCACGAAGCTCTTTTTATAATTTAAGTCAGTTAGCTACTTCGTTCTTAACTCATTTTCAGTTGCCTATCAGATATGACAATGGCACGAAATTATTAACTTCATTAAAATAGTCAACATCTACATATATTTAAGACCATATTCATGAATGGTGACGTCGATGACATTTAGTGAAAGTTTATATCCTGGATCAAATTTTGGCAGAATGTTTTGTTAAATCCTTATTACCAAAAATCACTGAGGATGTAGCTAAGGCAGGAGTAGTTACTGAGGAACAAGTAATTGTTCAATCTCAGTACCTTGACTTAGTTTATACGCAGTCGAGTACTTTGCACGAAAAAATTCCCGATCTTCCCAAACAAAATCAAATAACAACTCCTTCAGGATCTCATGCTGCTAATGGTATGATTAGTACAGTAAATAACAAGAGTAAGAAGAAATATGCAAAGAACTCTTCTCCTATTATAACTTTACCAGATTCCCCGACAGAAGAATCTTCCGCTGAAGTTCCTGCCAATATTAATGTTGTAGAATCTTCTACAGCCAAATCCAAATCCGGTGGTAAAAAGAAAAGGAAGAAGAAAAATAAACAAAACACAAAATAAAAACCAGAAAAAACTAAATCTACTAACGAGAAACGTAACCCTCGCTATCCTTGTCTCATCTGTGATGAGGAGCACTTTATAAGAGATTGTCCACATCAAGCTAAGGTTTCAAATATCGTAAAAGGTTCTCAAACGCCTGTTGTCTTGAAGGATCCTTTTCCTACTCAAGATAGTAAGATGATAGGTCCTTCCTCTAATGCCTCATAAGAACCAATTATGATGATGTCCCATGTCAGGATTGCGACGTGATCGCAAGATTATGAAAGTAAGAATCCTATTGGTGGTAAGGAACTAGAATCTTCTAGTTCAAACCCATCAACCTCAAATCCTCTTGGTTCTAATCTGCTACAGATCGAGAAACCTAATCCAGACTTAATAATCAAACCGCCTGCTAAAGGTATACTTCAGAAGTCAGCTTTCAATCCACATGCGAGAGCTGCTCAGAACTATAACATTGTTGAAGATTTAGCTATATCCCCTTCAACAATGTCGGCTTTGGAGGTGCTGCAATCATGTCCAGCACAGCGTAAATTGCTTTCGTCTGCTATAGGAGTCGTTGATGTTCAGGATTCCAATCTTATAATATTCTATTTAGAAAATAGTACACCTCGTTTACCTCATCAAATAGCTTTCCAGATCCCAGTGTTAGTCAAAAACAGGCTTTGCTTTCAGACTGTGATTGATGAGGGAGCTTCAACGTGTATTATGTCGATTTCTTATTGGAAATCGCTTGGTTCTCCGACACTTAACCAATCCCCGATGATTTTAAAGGCTTTTGATGGCCAAGGTTTCATCCTTATGGAATTCTGCAAGATTTACCTATAGGGGTAGAAGGCAAAACTGTTAATCTAGATGTGGAAGTGGCTGATGCCCCTTTAGATTACAACCTTCTTTTGGGTCATAGTTGGTCTTACACTATGACTGCTATTGTTTCATCGGTCTTTCGGCTTATTAAATTCCCTCATAATGTAAAGATCATTACAATAGATCAGTTAAATTACTTTTCATCCGACCCATCCTCTTCTAAGAGTATCCAACATGTCGGTAAAACAGCTATCCCTTATAAGGATGTTGGGGTGGGATTAGTTAAAGATTCTAATTTACTAGGAACTTTTTCTTTTCCTCTTCCTAATGTGTCACCTTCGTTTGCAACAATTCACATGATTTCATCGGACACTATTTTTCTTGATGATCCTTGGATCGTACCTTCTGATTCCGAGGTGGACTCATTTGGTGATGCCATGCTCTTGAGTCCCTTTGAGGTTGCATATCAGGCAGTACATTCGTTTTCCGACTCTAGTTAAACCGAAATTGATCCAATGAATGTGGTCCATGGGGAGTCACTTTCAATATCAACCTCAAAGTCAACTAATTTTTCTAAAATTGTTCATAATGATGAGCAGATTTGTGAACTTTTGTCTGTTGATGATTTACCATGGGAAGATCTTCATCATCGATCTTCGTTTTTACCTGAGCTTGATCATTTTGAAAATGATTTCTCATCTATTTTTACCATTGATTATGTCAAGGAATCATAGAATCCATTGAAACATCCTAATTCTGAGTTGAATTTGGGAAACATTTCTCGAACAATTCCTATTAACATTTCAGTGAAACCTGGAATTATTGAAAACATTCATATAGGTGCTTCTTGTACGAACGAGGAAATCCAAACTTATAAATCCCTATTTCAATAATTCTACGACGTGTTTTCCTGGTCATACGAAGAAATGCCAGGAATCGATCCATCAACTGTTGTCCATGAAATAAAAACTTACCCAGATGCTAAGCCCGTTTGGCAACATTTGTGTCAGATACATCCACGAAAAGCTGCTGCTATTAAAGCTGAAGTTGAGAAATTACTTAAAGCAGGTTTCATTTATCCAATTCCTTTAATGGATTGGTATCGAATATTGTTCCTGTTATCAAAAAGCAAGGAACAATAAGAATATGTATTGATTATAGGAATATTAATCGAGCTTGTCCAAAAGACAATTACCAACTCCCTATATCGATCAAATAATTGATGATTGTGCTGGCGGTGAAATGTTCTCCTTTATGGATGGATTTTCTGGTTACAATCAAATTAACATACTCCCTACTGATAAACCAAAAACGGCTTTCATTTGTCCATGGGGGACCTTTTCTTATTGCAAATTACCTTTTGGGTTGAAGAATGCCAGAGAAACATTTCAAAGGGCTATGTCTTATGCATTTCATGACATCAAGCACATTGTGTAGCCTTATCTCGATGATTTACCTACTCATTCATTATGTAGAGCCGATCATCTCACTCATTTACGAGCCATCTTCATGAGATGTAGGCATTATCGAATTAGGTTGAACCCACACAAATGTTTTTTCTGTGTAGAAATGGGTCACTTACAGGGATTTGTTGTTTCAAAAGCCGACATTTGTGTTGATCCCTCGAAGGTTGAAGCCATTGTTAAATTACCTCCATCTCGACTCTTTTCCAACTCCAAAGTTTGCAAGGGAAAGAAATCTTTTTACGTCGATTCATTCCTAACTACGTCGAGATAACGAAAGGTTTTATTAAGTTGTTGAAACAGAACACTTTTGGGATGAGATAGCTCAAAAATCTTTTGATGCACTTAAACACACGTTGACCCATGCACCATTATTGCATCCTCCCAACTACAACCAGGATTACTTTTTGTACCTCGCCGCTTCTCATTCCACTATTCGGATGGTTTTAGTTCAGGAAGATGAATTCAATGTTGAACATGTGATTTACTCTCTTAGTCAAACTTTGAACATGACTGAGCTAAAGTATTCACATGTGGAGAAATTAGCCCTGGCAGCTGTTCAAGTTGTCCAACATTTTCGTCACTACATTCTACTACGCAAAATCATAGTACTTTCTGACTGTAACCCTATGACATATATTTTGAAAAAACAAATGCTAGGGGACAAGTATTCCAAATGGATTGTTATCCTGCAAGAATTTGAATTGGAGTTTGAAAAATCCAAGTCAAAGAAGTCTTTGGTTTTCGCAGAATTAATGTGTGACTTCCCGTGTACTGATACCGAAACTGTGGCAGAAGAATCCATTGTGGATGAATCTTTGTTTCTTATTAGTACTCTTGATCCATGGTATGGGGATATAATCATCTATCTCCAAACCCAATATTTTCGGCTTGAAATTTCACAATCTCAGCGAAGGAAAATACGTTTCCAATCCTAGCAGTATAGAATTATTGGAGATACCCTCTATTGTCATGGAGTGGATTCTATTTTCCGTCATTTTTTAACTCATGAGGAAGATGAGAAGGTTTTGAATGACTGTCACTCTAGAGCGTGTGGAAGTCATATGTCTGGGTATGCCACAGCCCAAAAGATATTGCGCTGGTTATTTCCAGCCATCTTTATTTAAAGACTGTATCAATGCAGTCCAGAAATGCCATAATTGCTAAATTTTTTATCAAAAGATGCATGCTCCACCTGCTCCTCTCCACCCTATAATTGTTTTTGCTCCTTTCGCAAAATGTGGTATCGATTTTATTACATGTAACCCTCACTCGGCCGAGGGGCATGCGTATATCATCCTTGCGGTAGATTATTTTACCAAGTGGGCCAAGGCGATGCCTACATTTTCAGCAGACAGCAAAAACTGCTACTATTTTCGTTTTCAATCATATAATTGCTAGGTTTGGTGTTCCTCAAGCGATTATCACTGATCGTGGAAGTCATCTTCAGAACATCATCATGACTGAGCTAGCAGATCAACTTGGCCTGCATCACGATAGCTCTACTCCATATTACCCACAGGCTAATGGTCTGGTTGAGGCAATCAATAA
The DNA here is from genome assembly GCA_000404065.3 of Pinus taeda. Taxonomy (NCBI): domain Eukaryota; kingdom Viridiplantae; phylum Streptophyta; class Pinopsida; order Pinales; family Pinaceae; genus Pinus; species Pinus taeda. The sequence goes on along the minus strand of APFE031196861.1, from coordinate 5,762 downwards.
AGTTCTAGTCACCGTGATCCGACGAATCATTGGTATTCGTCAGTCGAATTGGCATAACATGTTATTTTTAGCACTTTGGGCGTACTGAACCTCAGTCAAAACATCAACAGGGTTCACTCCTTTTCAGCTTGTTTATGGGTTGGAAGCCGTGTTACCCATTGAATGCAAAATACTGTCGTTGCAAATAGCGATAGAATTACTTCCAGCCACTTCCGAGGAGGAAAAACGTTTGTTATACTTGGCTCAATTAGATGAGAATCGACGTGATGTTGCATTAGCAATCGAGACTCATGCAAAAAGGATAAAAGCTCAGTATGATCGAAATGTTACAGCTTGCAGTTTTTTGGAAGGGGACCTAGTTTTATTATACGATGAAGCTAACGATAAGCTAGGGGCTGGACAATTCGTACCCATGTGGCATGGTCCTTTTGTTTTTAAGCGAAAGTTGGCCAAAGGGGCCTATGAATTAGTAGATTTTGACGGTGTCTCTTTAGAAACCAAGAAATGGGCTTTATCTGAAAAGATATTATGCTTAAAGTTTGGCGTGGAGATCATTTAGAATAGATTTCTTTCTAGTTGGTGTGTTTTAGATTAGAAAGTGTGCCTACTTTAGGGAGTGTTTTGTCGTTATTCCTGCTTATCTTGGTTTTACTCTTGATATCGTAGATGTCGATGTCTTCTCAAACAGACATTGGTTTTGCTGATGGTGCTTGTTGTAGTACACAGAATGTTTCTTTTGCAACTTGGGTTATCTATTCACCCTCTGACGAGTTAATATCTATGCATGGGGTAAGCCTTGGTCAAACAACAAATAACATTGCAGAATACAGTGTAGTGATTGAGTTATTATCTGAATCCATCTCATTTGAGATTTGGAGTTTGATTGTAAGGTTAGATTCTGAACTCATTGTATTACAACTTAACAAGGTTTATGCCATTAGAAATCCAGTTCTATTAAGATTATTTTTTAGAGTTCATCTCTTGGAACCTGAATTTGACTACATTGAATATCAACATATTCCAAGATATTTAAACACATTAGCAGATGCAGTCACTTCTCAAATGTTAAATAGACATTTACAATAATCAAGACAGTAAATTTAAAAACATTCCATAAACATGTTATACAAGATACTTAGGAATAGTGATATATCATAGCATAAGAGTGTGTCAAATATACATCGTCTTTGATCATAGGTTGAAAAACACCTTATGGTCAGCAAAAATGATAACACAAACAGATATAAATGTCATATGAAGTCTACAAAGGAAATCATCCTATCCCTAATGATGATCACGATAAAAAACTACTGCTTGGGCCATCCTACAAAGGAACCTCCTAAAAGGTCCTGGGACCCCAATCACATAGCATTGTATCCTAAGAGGAATATCATCTATAGTAGTCTCTGGGATGTCTCCTGTCAAGCGCTCTAGATGATGTTCTAATTCAGCCAAGGTCTCTTCTGATTGGTCCTATGGGGCTAGTGCTATGGCAGCAGGGTGTCTTCGCTAATAGGGTTAGAGAGCGGCTAGTTGTCGTGGACCCACATCTGCATTTAAAACTTTTCACTATCAGTTTTGGATGATTTAAACACAAAAAAAAAATAAAAAATAGAAAATGTTGAAAACAATTTTACCTGTATCATCCCATTGCTCTATCATGCTCGACTTTAGCACCTCTATTCGCATGCTAGAATTTGTACTATGATCTGTCGAGTTCAAGACCCCAAACCCAAATTACATATGTTCAGGCTATGTGGATTGGTTCATGATTGCATGACTCATTGATGGATGGTTACGACCATACCTGAGTCTTCATGGATGGCTGCAACCATACCTTTATCATTATCATGGTATTATTAGTTGGATGACTGCATCCATACCACAGACCTAGTTCGTATGTCTTTTGGATGGCTGCACCCATGCCTAGACTACATGTATTTCACTATCAGAGATATCAGTTGTACTTGCGCCTGCAAGTTCTTCCAAATGGTGTTCCAGCTCAATCAGTTTCATAAAGCATTTCACCCCTCCCACTTTCTCGGGCTTCATACATTAGGGGGCATCTGTTACATAGTAATTTTTCACTGCCTTCACTCCCAATCCTTCTACTGTGTCATGTGTCCAAGTCAAACATGCTCATACTGAACAAATGCTCTCTTATGTTGCCATTGACCCACTTTTCCTAAGTTATCTGCCTCATCGCGAGAATGGACTTAATATATGCAATGAACAGCTGTCGTTAACATTCCAACCGCGCTTCCAGTGCAGAAGTACATCTGTTTTTCATGATGGTCTGATTTCATGCTCTGTCGCGAGGCTACTTTCTATCTTTAGTGATGATCTGACTGGCTACATTGCTCACTAGCGATGTCAGTGTTGAAGCTTAGTTATACACTCGCGATGATCCAGATTGGGCAAATTCATTCCAACAGTTGGCCTTTTGGATGTCTCCAGACTTGGTTGTTGGCATAGTTTGTGTCACCCTCCTTCTTTGGTATGGCAGTTCCATCATTTGTGCTACCTTCCTTGGGGATAAGCTCTCTTTTCCGCCTTTCATGGAGGCTTCTTCTCCTATTTAAACACTCACCTTTGCTATGATCAACTAGTTGGAAAATTCTTGGATTGAGGAGTGATGATAGTGTTTTTGAGTTTGATAGATAGCTGGTGTGGGTGTGAACAAGTGTGAGAGTGTTGATAGCTTGTGGAAGGTTGTGAAGTGCCCTTAACTTTATGTAAGAACTTATGAGTGAGAGAGAGACTTTGTATATTGGGAGATCCATCTTCAAAGAGTGAATGCTTGAAGAACATGCTGGCTAGATTCCTCTGAGAAGGTTTGCGACGTCAAGAATCTGGTTGTAAGCTTGCTCTTATTTCATTATTGTTGGCTAGTTGAATTGTTTATTAATTAAACAATCAAGTACCACATTAATTTTCAACCTGGGAAAGTCTTTTTATTCCAAAGGCTACTGCGTACTGTTTGTACTGAAATTCTAAAAGCATCGAAAGCTGTAGTATACTTAGTTCTTGTACTAGGTTATCAAAGTGCTGATAAAATAAAAGGAATTAATTAAAATTACAGTTCTAAGAAACAAAGAGATAGATGCTCTGTTGGCAGAGGATCAGGACCCTATCCTCCAGGTGAGGACGTTCAGCACCTGCCCCTGGAATTAGATTGCTAACACACACTGCACTCAGATTCACCAGTGAAACACGCTTGCATAACTTCAAATAACTTAATAAAACAGAGTGCTAGCAAAACAGAATTGCAAAGAGGTAATGCTACGGAATCCAAACAGAGTATCTGCAAAAAGAAACTATCACACACTTACACACTTGACAGCAAAGTAAATGGGTGAATCTTGTGAGGAAGGTGGGCCCAGTCCCT
>APFE031196859.1:0-14448 GCA_000404065.3 Pinus taeda | reverse complement strand
CCTAAGACTATATAAGGAGGAGAAGATCATTAGGCCAAGTGTGTGCAAGTAATGAATATTTGAAAAATTGTGAGATCTATCATGCAGGCTATGGGTTTTTGATCTAGATTAAGGAAGCACCTATGTGGCTGATGAAGATTGATGGACTGGGCTCATAAGACTTAAATGTTTTAGCTTTATGGGGTTTGATCTTGAAACATTATAGATCTTAATTCTGACGCACGTTTCTATTATGTAAATGTGATGATCTAGGTCTGGATGAAGTCTAAAATAGTTGTGATACTTCAAATTAGTATTTTCAGATCTGTACATAGGTCGGCTTTGGTGAAACAACATATACACGCCAGTTCCACATGTAAAAGTAGCGTATATGGAATTGGCAGATCTATACGCTGGTTCCCTTTGGTAAAAGGGCGTATACACACTGGTTCAGCTTATGGAAGTAGCGTATATATTATGAAGTGTGAATTTTAAAGTTTCAATTGTTTTTTGTTGTTGTTGCATAGGTCTGGGTTATGCTCTGTGTTCTGATGACTATATCCTGGTAACAATATTCTGAATGATCGAATTGATTGATTGTAACTTTCTTCAATGATGGGTTGTCAATGACTGTTTGATTCAGTTGTGATTGATTTAGAGATTGGTGATTGGGTTTTAGAGATTGATGGTTGAGTTTCAGAGATTTGTTGATACAGATGTATTTTATGCTTCAATGTTGTTGATGGGTCCATTGTGAAAATTGGATGAAACGTGGTCTTTAGATTGTGGTGTTGTGATCCAGGTGTATCCAGTATGAAAATTTATGAAACAAGTTTTCTAGAAAAAGAGAGAAGGTTGTGGCCTTCTGTAGGCTAACGCCTACATACTAGTAAACAAATCAGCTAGTACAAGAGCTAAGGGGTTGTAGCTCCCATCCAGTAGAAGCTGGAGAAGGAGAGAAGGTTGTATCCTTCTGCAGGTAGAAGCCTGCGTACTGGTATGAGTCTGCACTGGTACAATATTGTAAATAGTTTTTCTTATTATTAAAAGAAGACAGAGATGATAGCAACAGGTGGTTTTTTCCCGCATTGGGTTTCCACCTTAAATCTTGGTGTTCATGTGTGTTCCTTATTTTCTCTATTTTCATTGCACATGGTTACTATTTATATGTTTAAAGAAACACTTATGCACTAAGTAAAGTTCAACATATGATGAATTAACTTAATCATAAATTTAATGGATATACACTGGTTTCCTTTAATTCAGTTGTGTGTACACGTGAGTTGCCTTCATTGAAGTAGTTTATAGGAATTAGAGTATGAAATGGAAAAGTTAATTATTTGATAATACTGATTCACCCCCCCTCTCAGTGTTATTTTCAATAGTGTGGCCCATGGTAAACGTGATTTATTGATGATTTTCATAGTTTAAATGACCCTAAGGCCCTAGGTTGTGGTTTCTCAAACCAAAGGTTAAGCATGTAGGCATCTTAAGACTCATACAACATAGCAAAGAAAGCAAAAAATACATACATAGAATTTTAATTATTAAATGAGTGATAATCTTTTGATTATGTGGTGATCCATGATATTGTAACAAAGACTATTTACAAAGGTTTTTTGTGACAAATTTATTACTTAAGAGATTTTAGATGGATATACAATGAAAAATCAAGGGCTTTTTCTTATTGCCTATTGGAACATAATATGTTTTTTATTGGGGTTGTAAGTGGGCTAATTTTGGTTAGGGGTTGATGGATGGAGCCCTAAAAAAGGAGTATCCTATCTTCCAAATTGAGAACACAACTATAAGTGGGTACCTAACATATGTGAACAAGATAGATAATATGGAAGACAAAAAGGTATCCTAAAATTAGTTCAAAGTTGAGTCAATAGTATTTTATAACTCTAAATCTGAAAATTAAAGTAAATACATTCTATCTGATCTTCCTCATAAAAGTGAATCTTTCCTCCATTGAGAAAAGAACTATAAGTAGGTACACAACATAATATGTGAACAACATAAATATCTTGGAAGACAAGAAGTATCCTAAAATTACTTCAAACATGAGTTAATACCTACTCTTGCTCACGTGGCATAAAGATGCTAAGTCTTGGGTAAATCATTGTGAAATTAAAAAAGCCATCACTTTATGAATGAAAAATATTGATAAAAGTGTGTGTGTGTGTGTGTGTGTGTGTGTGTGTAAAGGGAATAAGATATTATAAAGAGATTATTAATCATATTCCAAAAGATAAAGTATCTCTTTTCATTCACTATAGAGGCTCTAATAGAAGGAAAATATAACAACAAAATACTAGAATGAACAAGAAGGAAAACATAGCCAAAATTTTAGATTCTTTAGTTCAAGTAAGTATACAACATTTATATGTTGTGTATCAGTATAAGCAACAAAATATATCTTTACTCATGGTCAATAAAAGCATCGAATTTAGGATAAAAGCATTATGTTTTGTATGGTTGGAATTAAAATTTCTATTTTATCTTAAAATCAAGATTTTTTTTCTTTTCTTTTTACTAATACCTTAATGGTATCTTAAGTTTAATGATGTTTACAAATATTTTAATGGTATCTTAAGTTTGCCAATGTTTGCTGATTTTTCCTTAATTTTAAATTTATTTATTTTACAAGATTAAATATGTATTATTTTTGATAAATTTATTTTAGAATAAGATTTTAAAAGTGTTTTTTATTAACTAAAAGAACAATTTTATAAATGTAAAAAAATTGTTGAAAACTCACACAGCCATAAGACACTAAAATAAAATACTCACACATAAAATAGATATATAATAAAATTAGTAGACACATAGAAAAACTAGACATGGCAGAAAAGGCAGAGAGCCATCATTTGGTCTCTCATGCTCATGTAATTATCTCTTATTCAAACAATTTAGAAATACATTTAAATACATGAGCAATTGATCTTAAGATAGTGTGCCTATCTTGGACCAACTTGGTTGAGACAATTTCTCAACTACACACTAACTTAAGACAACTAGTTGGAGAGAATCTCTCCTCCTAACTAAACTCCTCAATTTGAGAAACTAACTCTCATGATTTAATTTAATTAATTATTTTATTTGGATTTATAATTGTTTTTAATAGAGTGAGGCTAACATTCCCCTCCTCAATGATAAATCCAAAAAGAACAAGGAACCATCTTCCAATTTCTCTAGTTGCTTCTCAAAAATCATTTGCCTAAAAAAACCGCCAAAGCTGGATGCTCGAAAAAACTCAAATATGAAGAGAACATGAATCAGCTGCATGTCTGATTCATCTCTGAATGTTGCTTGAAAACTCCATCACGCATCAAGCTGCAAAAGGATTGAACTGTCCTTTTCTTGAAAAATAGCATCCGGTGTCCACTGACACAATTTGATGAACGCCCAATGGCGTATTTGCTAATGATGATCGCCCACTGGCGAAAGACGTTGAAAAACAACTCAATGTTTCTTTTGTTGTGATGAAAGCGGCTCACTTCTTCTTTACTGTTGGTCGACCACTGGAGAATTTGCTGATTAAGATTCCCACTGGCTATTTCACTGATGTTGTCGAGACTTTCAGTCTAAAAACCACTGTCAATTTCATTGACATTACCCCCCTTTATCAGCTGAAAGGAGAGACAATCTTCTCCAAATTATATATGAATTCTGAACTCCCCCCTTTAGGTGTACGAGAGTTTCACTGGTGTACTCCCCCGTTTAACTACATGAGAGTACCATCGTCATTTGAATGTCAGTTGTAATATGTGTAAGTGAATCTGATTGTATAACTTGTATGATCGTTTGGTTGTGGATGACCATTCCCACGGATCAATCCATGAATAATTTATCTTCAATCTGGCTGACTATTGTTGGTTGCAACATTTCTCTAATGAATGATTTGACTTTCCGCAATAGCTACAAGGATGGAGATTAAAACACTGATCTTCCAAATGACCTGTTCTTTAACAATTAGAACATTTCGGTTTGTCTGCAGCTTGAGTTGGTGTGAATTTCTATTTGTCTTCATTTTCAGTTTGTGTGCATTGATGTCTGTCTGCAACTTGCGGAGAACTTGCTGAGGTGATTTGTTCAAGTAATTTGGCACTGACAAACTGAATGGGCTCCGAATAATCGGGCATATGTAAGTTGTCGTCATTTCGACATATCCTAAGCCGCGTCGATTTCGATTACTTTGGATTTCTTCCCATGGCTTGATGATGGGTTTGGAAGAAAGTTAAACTGGAACAACTTCAACACTTGAAGTTGGTTGAATGAATGAAGTCGAATGATCAGCTGTATCTGGATTGGTCAAAGGCTTGGAAGCAACAATCTTCTCTTGCAACTCATATCTTTGCAGTTGTGACTCCAGTTGAAGGAACTCAATCATGTCATGTGCATGTTGAATATGCACTTGAATGCCAACAAGAGTGGTTTTGCTGATGTGCACCATGTCACCTACTGATGATAATATTAAATTGTGAAGAATTTGGATAGCTGAATGTGTGTCACCATGTTGTCTTCCTTACTTTGAAGTCAGGCTCACTTGGTGTAGAAGTCATGCTTGAAAATTTCGCACTTGAGTTGATGATTGAAATGACACACTCACTTGTACTGTTGTTGATTGTTGATGCTTTAAACACTTGCTAGAGTTGTATAACTCTTGATTTCATGCTTGCTTGATGATTGTCTTGAATCAGTTTTAGGCTCACTCGATGTTTGTGAGATTTGTACTTACTTGAACTCGCACTTTTGATTGATGAAAAGAAGGGTGTCGAATACTATCGAAAATGCACCCAAGAGAAACACTTACAAGGATTTGAATAACTCAATTAAAAAACAAAGGATTCATTGGGTTTAATTGATTCCCTATCAATTCAAAGCGTGGGTGTCGGTTTCAACCAAGAATGCACCCTTACAATTTAACTCAATTTGACTTTGATTACAATCCAACTTACAAATTATGATTTGCAGCGTATAGATTTGTATTGAGCTGATTAAAAAATGGTGCAAGTGAAATTTCCAAAAAAATTAGTTGTTGAATTGCTGCAAAAATCGTTGATGTAGATGACAGCTTGACTAACTTGATTGGATGTTGATGTAGAATCATCTTTGACAACTTTTTTATGTAGCATCCTTAACTTGATTGCTTTGATTACATGATGTGAAATTTCTTGCTTGGAAGATCGTCTTATCAATTTGATGATGTAACGCTTTTGTGCTTATGAACTTAATTGATTATAAGAGTGTTGATGTTAGGAGCTTGATTGAGCATTCTTATACTTAAGCATTTCTTATGCCCATTTAGTTTGTGTAAACAAATGACAAAGAAAGCATTTAATGAACGTGACAGAAGCCATGAAAACACATTCATGACACAGAGTGTACCTATGATCCGCTTATTCAATTTCGGGCAGATCTAGGACACGATCACCACAAAAAGATATGTGTTTATTAACCTTCAAGATACATCATCATGACAATGTCTTCAGTGAGGCATCTCAAGCACAAACTGAGAACTCCTTGGCATCAAATTGTCTTCAAAAGACTGAATGTGCACTCAATTGCTTTCAAAATCTCTCTCAAAGTAAAATATTAATTTTGATTACAACAATAACTTTCTCCAAAAAAATCACTTATCACTCCAAATACAAAAAATATTTTCACCTTATTACTCCACAATTTTTTTTTTAACCAACATTTCTTATCTAAAAAAAAATTCTCTCTCCAATAAAATTTAGCAATTTCCAATTTGGATTGCGTTGCACAGAATGAAGCAAATACAAAATATCTTTTTGCTTATAGGGGTGTTATAAAGTGCATTGAGAAACACAAACTTGAATCGCAATTCTCACAAAATCCTCTTCAAAAGTGTGTAGCTTAGTTAGAGAAAGCTAAGGCTAATAGAAAAAGGTCTACAAGGGCTATTAAGTCTCAGCCTAAGTGTCCTTGTGCTAATGGAGGAAATGCTGGTGTATATATGTCTCCACTAAGTGCAGCTGAAAGAACTCCAGTTCTTTATGCTTCTTCCAATGGTGTAGACAGAAGCTACAGTAAAAGTTCTCATAAGCGTTGGAGAACAAATGTATGATATTTATCGAATTTTGGCAATGTTTATTTGTCGACTGATACTGGAAAAGTGAATGCCAATAAAAAAAAATCATTGCATATAACAACCTGCATATTTTAGGCAATCACCGGATTTATAATAAAAAGAAATACCACTTTCCTGATTTACAAGGCGGACATACTATCAGCGTTTGGAATCATTCACTAAAGCACTGGAGCCGATTCGAGAACAAGGCTAGGCAGTTTATTCCATAGGCGACTTAGATTCACTTTAGCTAAGCATTCTGAGTATATTAGTTTTCAAATGAACTTATGAGCTTTTCTAATATTCCTCTCTCTTGTCTTTCTCAAGTGTTTGTGCCTCTTGGCTTGTGCTATTTCTGTTATGTTTTATAATGTTGGAAAGGCGCTAAGCATTCCCATTATATTTTCTAATCATGTACCATTTTTCCAGTCCCATTATAATGAAAATAATACTATTGCAAGAGCTACAATTTTTTTTTCTAGAAAGTGTCAAGAGCATACCCTGAGCTGTTGTTGAAGTAAATTATTCTTCTGGTCTGCAGTAGATTTGATCTTGGCTACTTGGTTTGGAAGGAAGAGCATAAACACAATAACAAAGATAACAAGCACGCTTTTGACTGGTCAAGCGGTAATTGATGTTCCTACCTCAATGATGAAGAGACTCTTTAGAAGAGATTATTTTGAATTCCACGGTAGCTCCGAATATACTCAACTACCTTCAGATAGAAGACTAATAACAACTCCAGACAATTAAATTTCAGCATATATCTTTTTTATGTATTATGATTGGTTTCTCCTCCAATGTAGCGAAGCTGGGCATCACATGATCTTGGCAGAATCTTACCCCCATAACTGCACAACAAGTTTGTTCTATTGTTGGACAATTCTTCCAATTTTGGCTAAGCCATCATTATATCATCACCCATATACTTAGATCCCATATTATAAGTATAGTGGTACAACTGATACTGTGAAAGAAGATCCAGGTACCACTTCTATAGAAGAGTCCCCAAAATTGGTGCGTGCAACAAAGACAATGGAGGGCAGCATTGCAAATCTGATCAACCACTTATTTGGGTTGACTTGGAGATGACAAGTCTAGATATTGAAAGGGACAGGATACTAGAGATTGCTTGTATCATTACTGATGGAGAACTTGTCAAAATGGTTAAGGGACTAGACTTGATAATAAATCAACCCGGAGAGTGTTTGCAAAACATTGATCAACGGTGCCTGGAGCATCATACTGCCAGTGGACTCGTAGAAGAGGTCTGAAAAAGAAAAGTGACAGAGGAAATAAATGAGAAGTCTGGATTTAGGTGAAATATGTGCTTCTGGATTCCCAGAGCACCAGTTGTGATTCAGGAAACTAAAGCTAAGGAAAACTCATATAATGATGATCAAAATATGCTTTGAGTAACAAATCCCATGAATCAGATTGTACGACTTTACATAACGCACAATTCATTCTTGAAAAACATCACATACACCCAGAATCACCATATGCTCTGATACCGCATGTTGAAAACTCACACATCCATAACACACTAAAATAAAATACTCACACACATAAAATAAATATATAACAAAACTAGCAAACACATAGAAAAACTAGACATGGCAGAAAAGGCAGAGAGCCATCATGTGGCCTCTCACACTCATGTAATTCTCTCTTATTTAAAGAATTTAGAAATACATTTAAATACATGAGCAAGTGGTCTTAAGATAGTGCGTCTATCTTGGACCAACTTGGTTGAGACAATTTCTCAACTACACACTAACTTAGGAGAACTAGTTGGAGAGAATCTCTCCTCCTAACTAAACTCCTTAATTTGAGAAACTAATTATCATGATTTAATTTAATGAATTATTTTATGTTCCATGGTGGAGGGCTCGAAATATCGATACAAACAAATCATGGATGCGAAAACTCCAGAAGAAAACAACACACAAAGCACTGATCGCAGAAGCCTCAAAACAATAATTATTTTATTTGGATTTATAATTGTTTTTAAGAGAGTGAGGCTAACAAAAATAAGCTAATAACCCAAAATATAAGGTATTTATAACTATAGAACTCTATTTATGAATTATAAATAGAGTATTCTAAATATCATCATGTTTCTTGTATAATAATAAGTTGATCTACACTAACAACTAATAATTATTATATTTGTTATTACTCTTACCAACTTTTAAAAAAATAATAAATAATGCTTCTTGTTTTTTTCCGCAGAAAAATCATAACTTTTCACTAAGATATAAAAAGATATATTGTACATAGTCATTGCATTCACTATCTATCGAGCATTTTTGTAACCTAAAACCTAAAATAAAAATTCATATGATCATTAGGGTTTTTATAATCCACCACAGGAGTCACTTTAGGATTTCTATCATACACAAAATACCATTAAAATTGCTCCTATTATATGAATTTTTAATACAAAAACTTGACCATTTTAATTACATATTTTTAATTTATTTAGCCAACACTCTGTTTAGTGAAAAGAAACTATGAACCTATGAAAAAATAATGGTAGTAACTATGTTTGTGTAGTTCTAGATAAAAAACTATTTAGTGTTGGTATTTGTGTACTATCCCATATAGTAGCTAGATGACCTACCAACAACTCAGATCATACTTAGCATTGTCCTTAAAGAACCGATCTACCACTTAATTCTGCTCCATGTAAATATGATGGCAAGAAACAAGGTCAAAATTTGATTTTAATCAAAGAATCTCTTCTAAAATGGGTAAAAATATATGGTTATGGAATCTTTGGACAACATTGAACTAATTTTCCACACTTAAATAATCTCCAAAGGTTTGAATGGAAAGATACCCCATCTCTAGTGCCACACGAAGAAGAAAATTTAAAGAAAGGAGTTGAGCATAATTGCTAGTTCCTATTTCTAGATTAATGCTAGATTTTAGAACTCGACGTTGAATTAAATGTAAAAGAATTCCTCATTCTCACCTACCATATTCATTATAGTCCCCATGAAGTAGGCCTAGGGGATCTCATGGTTTATTTCCTCCTCCCCCACAACCTTGCTTATAGTGGCTACTCTTTTGTGGTATATAAGGGAAAAAATAACTTCATTTTGCATGCAAGTCTTTCAAGTTTTGATGAGATCTCTTTCAATATTTCTTTTCTTCGAGCTAACCAAATACCCTATAAATAAACCGAAGTTACAATATTTTTCGATTTATAATGAGTCACTTCCTACAACCTCCTCAAATCTTCTTCAAGGGATTGGCCTCTACAGTCCATATTACATCTAAATCACTGGTTTATGAGCTCTAATGTCTTAACAACAAAGGGGTAGTTTAGAAACAAGTATGTAAGTGATTCATCTACATTCTTGCACAAGGTACACTAGCCTTGTCCTTCCTTTTTTTTTGTAAATTTCTGAGGTGAAGATTTTTTTTGTGAGAGCGCACGGCAAGAAAATTTTGGATTTGCCTAGGTAATGCAATTTCCATTGTTTGGATCACCACCACTTTGGATCTCCTTGGATGTGAGATTCAATTTGTAACAGATATATAAATTTTGGTCCATAAAGACCTTATTGTGCATGTACCCATGGAAAGTGGACTATATCATGTTATGAGAGGGCATCAAACCTTCTTGATTATTATCAAATAAGTATGAGACTTCTATGTTCAGATATGCATATACTACCTATATATTATATGTTCACAATGTGTTTGATGAAATGTCTATCATGGTAAGGCCTCATTAGGTCAAGTTCTTAACTAAGTTTTGAGTTAATGGCATTGTCCTTGTGTCATTCATCATTTTGGAAAGTTCTATCACGTTTTGGGTAAAGGTTTGGATCCTCGCCATGAAAAGGTTTCTCAGATTTTGGGGTTGCATGGTCAAAACTGGGAAATCTAGATTGTAGTAGTTGGGAGGGAGGGTTATCCATGCAACTGGAGGGTTACAGTCACTGACTTTCCTTGTTATGAAGCCACTGGGAGTCGATGTCACTAAAATGGCAAGTTAACTTAGGGTTATGGCATCTGGAGTGATTCTAAGAATGGTGATTACAACATGTGAACTGAACTATTATGAATTCAGTTGATTTTTCACTCAGCGTTAGCTGGACTATTAACTTGAAATTTCTTAGTTTTTTGTAGTTGTATGCTAATCAAGTTTTTACACTAGTATTACTTATTATCGAATTTAATCTTAAACTTTGTAAACGGTTACTTTTAGAGGCTTATTGCCCTTTTCTCTAGCACAATTTGTGACAACTATAATTATATAAATTAATTTCTCTTTCTCATTGCACAACTTTAATTTAGTTATAATTCATGATGATATGGGAGTTTCCATGCAGTTTATATATTCCTTTTGGAGAGTAACATGTTACGTAAATTTATATTAGTATGATGATAGATTCACTGTGAGGAATATAAGTTCTTATTTAGTGTTCTGCATGCTATAGATAATAGAATTGATTTTCATAATCACAATTGGATTCTCATGTGTTTTCATTGTTCATGGCTTCAGAACACTATGCATTTTCCTTGTTTAGCTTTCTCTTCCTTCAAACAAAGTATGCACTATTTTTATCTAATGTTTACAGTATAATTAATTTCTCTTTTGTCATATTATCAATTATTATCTCTTATAATTTGGCAATGGTACTAATTTCCTATTGTTTTAAGTAACTTCGCTTTTAATGAGTACCACTCATTTCATGTGTCATCTATATAATCTAGTTAATTCTTATTGCCATGGATTTTAGTCAACTATGTATGTTGACTTATATATTATTTTTGCCCATCATCATGCAACGAGATTTGCTTCTAGGAAAACGAATCCTGAGTGAGGGTGAGTCCAGATTTACTATATGGTATCTCTTCCCTTATTTCACACGTTACAGTTGAAACTTACATTTTTTCCTCCATACTTCCTTATGATATTACCGCATCTCATCCCAAGATGCCTCTGTCCTAGTCCTCATTTCCCATTTCTTTTGGGCAACAAGCTTGGCACTGCTAGTATACATTAATTAGGGAAATTGAGTTAATTGATTTTAGGTGGGAAGTGGCAATAATAGTTCAAAAAGAGGTAATATCAATATCTAAATGGTCCTAAGGAGAGCCTCTATACTACTTGTATGGGAAATTTTGTTAAGAAAGGATAGCATTAGAATTTTTGTGTAATTGTTTCTCATTTTATTGTTAGCATGACTTGGTTTTAATCATTCCTTCACAGTTTCTTAGAGACCTCTATATTCTTTTGTTAACTAGTTATATTATTCTAGAGGGATCTCGTTAGCATTTAGTAGATTTATTCCTATATCTAATCCCTAACCTTGTACATTTTCATTCTATTATTTTGGAATGCTACCCATCTTATCATTTATCCCTTCTAGTTTTTACCATATTTGAGTGTACTTTCATAACTACATTTTTCTTTTCTTCAAGAAAAGGTAATTGTTGATAATATGCATTTTTCCACATTCCTCCTAGATCTACCTCTACTATCCATAGTGTATGGAGTATTTAATTTCATTTTGAATGGATTATTTGATGGAGGTACACCACCATTCTGAGTATTGCAAAGGAAGCAATGTTTTTGGTAAATTAAGCTTCTGGAAACTACGAAGAACTGACCAACAATCCCTCTATAGCCAAGTTATTAAACATTCCTAATTTTATACTATTAATCCTAGGTCACTATCTCCTAAATAACATATTCAAGCAACAAAATAAGTAACATGCAAATCAAACTTACATTGAAAAGAAACATTAATTCACATAATCCAATTTGATCTTAGAACAATAGTTTTCTATACCGAATAAAATATAAGATAAATCCCTAAATACAGTTACAAATCTAATTCTAATTTAAACAAAGAGAAAATTACAATATGAAATCCTCAAGACACATATCTATGTGAAAGATCACCACATCTCTTTAAGTAGAAATCAAGGAATCCTCTTTGTACAGGAACAAGGAGTGATGAACCATTCTATCTTGGTTTGTGATGAGAAATGAAAGGGGAATTCTTGATTATATTATAGATTAAATTGAATATATCAAACCGTGTAATAACTCAAATAAAGTTCAAAAAAACATAATATGATTTATCATCCCCACCATCCATGGAACATTGTTATCTAACTATCTTATAATCTAATAGTGTGGGAATGTATATAAGATCATTTACCATGATTTAAAGGTTTTGAAAGTCAAGTGATTCTAAATATGGTAATTATGACATGTGAAGTGGAAACTCTGGAGAACTAACCAACAATCCCTCTATAGCCCCACTCTATCTTTCCTCTGAAAAATGTGCATAAGGCGCCTCGCTCAATGTCCCACATTGTAGCTGATAATGGTGACTCTCACTGCGTAATCCTTCCTCCCAATGACCATTGGGGTTCCTCTCGGTAGTGTAGGTTGTCCTCCCAAAATGCGTCATTATAGCCTGAGCTATGCTCTGCATTGTCTGAGTGATTTGTCCTCCCTCCCTGTCACCTGTAACACGATAACAATGCATCATGCTAGACTAGGAGGTTTTTGATTTGATGTCTTCCCATCATGAAATAATTGTAGGAATATGTGCACTAGTAGATCATGGTGAGATGACAAATGGGATGAAGAAGGAACTCACATGTTAGAAGATTTTCTTGCAGCTGGATGGATGTACCAAGCATACCAAGAAAAAAGGGAAGGGGAACACATGCATTGAACCATCAAGTGAGACCAAGACCGTCGAAGACCCTACAACACTATGCCATGTGGAGGTGAATACAAATCACACCAAGAGTACATCCATCACTCAAAAACATAGCAACTCGACATGGACACCACAAGTAGCGAGTACATGTTAGTAGTGTCCTATTGAGTTGTGTCATGAGTTTCCTCGGCCACATCACAATTATGGCCCATATCCATTGTAACTAAATGTAATGTAAAGTGAATTCCAATGGACACACACAAAATTCAAAGAGTGATGTGAATTGAAAAGTTATCGGAAGTTGAATAATCATGAGGGTAGTGAACAATCACAAGGGTCAATCATCACCCTTGGCTATATATACCCCTCCCATTATAGAAGCAAAGGAATTTTCACCTTAACTCCTCCCATATATCCTTGAGAGTCCATAGTATGTTGTTTGAAGAGGAGGAGTGGCTCCAATGTCCCACTATTGGGACTAGTGATGTATGGTGTACAAATGTGTCTTGGGATTTTTTCTTAATTCATAAGCCTATTTCATGGCAACATGTTTTCATGCATGTTTTGTAGATGTTTGTAAAACTATTATTTAAACATTCGTAATTCATGTTTTCTTAACCTGTACTAAGATAGTTGAACTACTTTGGTTATTTTACTACTAACATTTTTTTAGATGTGTTGTATTGTTTATCGATATTGTCTCATCAATCTAGACTACTCCATAAGAAATTAGACAAACCATTATTGTTTTTCATGCTTATAACAATTTTCACCCTGATGTAGACTACTCCACTGGATGGTGTACGTGTTTACCCTTGCACTTTGGTTATAATAACTATTTCATCCATTTTCGAATACTCTGGTGGATGTTGGAAAAATTTGTGTTGGTTTGCATGTGTCTCCCCCTGGGTGGTACTACTACCACTCATCTAGAGGCTCACTTTACTATCTCCCTTTATAGTAAGAGAACTGAGAAACAAGTTACATTAAGTACTCACTAGGCATACTCACCTCTCTTTTTGAAGTTACAAGCATAACACTCTCATGTGCTGAACAACAAAAGTTATGACATATCTCTAAGATAATGGAAGCTAGGCCATCGTTCCAGATGGGACTCTAGGTGGGACTTCATACCAAGGAGATCCCCTTCATTGGTGGGACAAGGTAATATCATTATCTAAATGTTTCTAGTGAGACATTTATACTACATGCATGGGAAATTTTGTTAAGAAAGTATATTATTTGAATTTTAGTGTAATTTATTCTCATGTTCTTGTTAGCTTGACTTCGTTTTAATCATTCCTCAACAATTTCTTAAATACCTCTTTATTCTTTTGTTAACCAATAACATTCTACTATAGGAAACTCATTAGATTTTATTAGATTTATTACAATATATAATTGTTGGCATTATGATACAGGTGTTGTCCTTGATGGAAACTCACTCAGAGGTATGATACAGGTGGCAACTCAATCAGATGACAGATCATAGTACAGCAGGTCAAGGGAGAGGTATACGCAGGTTAACCTTGATGAAAGTGCGTATGCATGCAGATGAGCAGAACAAAAGGTGTGTATACGTACACAAAAAAGGTTCATAGAAGGAAAGGCACGTACATGTTGGAAAACTAAGTTTTGGTCCGTGGTATTTGGTCCATGGTATTT
>APFE031196851.1:50893-159085 GCA_000404065.3 Pinus taeda | reverse complement strand
ATAACATTTTATTGGTTCAATTATTTAGAAATCAGAATATTAACCACACCAGAATAGACGAAGACATAGTAAAAAAAATATGAAAATGTTAAGACCCCCATAGACCCCCATCCTTTACATACAAAACCCGGGGCGTAACATGAATATGTGCATTATGTTATAGAGAAAAAATAACATACCAATATTAGAAAAAAACTATTTTTTTAAGTTTCACCAATTTCCCATAAATAAAAATTATTTATTCAGAAGACAATTTGATTATCTACATTTCATCCTTTTACATGATGTCCTAAAAAGTTTTGTTACAAGTACCCCTAATAATTCTTGATACCAATGATGAACCACATCCTGTGGTTTGAAACATGTCGATATAAAAATCATCAATGTGATTTAATCAAAAAACTTTTTGTAAGCATTATGAATCACAAAAGTTTGCATTCAGAGGTCATATTTCTATTTTTCCATATTTCCATTGCAACTAACTAGTCATAATTGGGTAGCATTTTCTTGCACCATCCCTTAAAATGTGTTGCATTAACAATATCTAAACACTCATGAAGTTTATTTGTTGACTCTAATTAAACACCTTTCTTAGCCACCATTGCCACATTCATTACCTCACCTCATCATTCTTGAACCTAGTGGGGAAGAAGGATGGGAAATTGCAATCTTCAATCCAACATGAATAAAAGAGGTCTGGGGTCTATTACTACAATTATGGTCTCTTAATCCCATGTTGTTATTGAGTGGCAGTGAAAAAACATACTTAGTAGAGTATAATATTGACAAGGAAGAGGAGTCCATTCTATGGACATTAAGTGAAAATGTTGGAAATGGGTACCAATTCCAGGGGCTTGTGAACAATATTGTTTGAATACAGATGTGAAATTTGTGGATGGCCATGTTGGAGGAATATGAGATGGAAGTTAACTTATTCTCTTTGAGTGGAAGAAATAGAACTAGAAATGGAAGTTTCAACTTGCCCATTGCAAATGAGAATTTTTAATATGCTTGTAGAAAAACAAAAAGATTTATTTTGATATATTCTTTTGTACAATATTACAATACAATATATATCCCGTGGCATCCATAAATTCCCTATCCATTTACCACAAATAAAAAATAAACCATAGATCCTACATAGACATTTACACAAATATTTTATCCTAGAAACCTCGCTGAGAAAAACAACAAGATTTATTTTGATATATTCTTTTGTACAATATTACAATACAATATATATCCCGTGGCATCCATAAATTGTCTATACATTTACCATGGATCAGAAATCAATCATAGTTCCTACATACACATTTACACAAATATTTTATCCTAGAAACCTAACGAAGAAAAACAACAAGATTTATTTTGATATATTCTTTTGTACAATATTACAATACAATAAATATCCCTTGGAATCCATAGATTGCCTATCCATTTGCCATGGATTATAAATCAGCCATATTTCCTTAATTGAAACTACAAAACCATGGTAAATACCACCATGTGGCACGAAACCAGTAAAGGTGAAAACCATACGTCGAAAACAAGTAAAAATAGATGCCAAAACTAAAATAAAAAAATAAAAATGGGGGTTGTTGCCCCTCTATGACCTGCCCAAATAGTGGAGTGTCACTACCACTATGCCTAATGAAACATATAGTGCGTGGCCATAGTCATGCAAAGAATATAACACATATCCAACATTCTTCCACTTGTTGTTTCCTTTTTACACAGGGGGGTGCATGCATACATAAATATCAATCTAGTGCAATAATGCCCATTGTTTCTCTACACCAAGAGAATTTCTAAACGCTCACAAATTTTGTTAATGAATCTCCAACATTCTTCGAAGTGTCCACCTTTACCAACAACACTTTCTTTTATTCAACCATATCTCTAACTAAGTGATACTGAACATCAATATGCTTTGTCTTACAATATTGCACTTTGACTATCACAATTTATCCTCACATCTCCATGGGCCAACAAAATACTTGAAAACAACCTCTGCAATCATATTGCTTCCTTTCTTGCATGAATGCCTACGATGTATTCAAATTATGTCGTGGAGAGTTCCATTGTAGACTATATCTTGCTTTTGCAAATGATTCCTCCAACAAATAGGTTAAGCACATACCTATTCATGGATCTTCTACAATCCATAATCTCAAGCCTAGTCTAAATAAACAAACTCATGTATATCCAAAATTCTATCCAATCCTAGTCTTCCTTAGTAGTGCAATCCATAGCTAGTAGTGCCACACAAATACCTAAAAATCCTCTTTATTATTGTCCAAAGCTCCTTCCTTGGTTTTGACATATACCTCTTCAATACTCCCATTGGATGTGTAATCTCTTGTTTAGTACAAAAAAATGCATACATCATACTTCCAATCACATTGGCATGTGAAACATGTGTTGGGAATACTGTGAGGGGGGTGAATCAATATTTATTTCAATTTTCACAATTGGTTTATTACTTTAATCATTTATAGCATCAAATCATAACATAAGAGACATAATCCTATTAAGGGAATATACATAATATTTTTCATCCAAACAACCTTTGTTACATGTATGATTACATACAACAATTTACAAGGTAAGCCTGGAAAGAAGTACAAGACTCCCCAAGTCTAAAGATATGTCGTCTAAGTTTGTAGGAGTCTTCAATATCCATTACAATCAATCATTTCTACTCCACAACTGTTTCTTGTTGCCACACTCACTATCCTCAATCTTTGCTTCTGTCCACACTACCTCTGCTTGCTACACTGTTACTACTTTTACTTTCCTCAACCTCTGCTTCTATCCATACTGCCACTATGCATTCATTGCTATTACTGCATTTGTCCATGCTGCCTCTGCTTCATTGCCTCAATTACGCTTGTCACAACTTGTGCAAGATCACTGCTGCAATTAGGGCCATCGTCAAACATCATAACTTAGTTACTTATACTGTCATCAAAAGGCTATCATATACCAGAGTGTCACCAAAGAACTTGTCATAGGAAAAGGTTTGGTGTAAGGGTTACTGCAGTATAAGGTAGCCTTAGTAATTTTAAGGTCACTGCATTGATATATCAATCATCACCATATCAAACACCACTAGTATAGAGATCAATAATATCAACCCAAATGAGGTTACAGTTTCACTGTCTTCTATGTATCAAAATTTCATTGTCATGTTTTTGTCATCATTGTAGTCATAGGATAAAAACTTCATAACATCTGTCTCTATAATCAAGATTTTTGGCATTGTGTTCCAAAAAAAACTACTGAAAAGTGCAACTATGCTATTGTTATTGCACTCAGAATCTTTGATTATACAATGCTCCACAAAGAATTTCTTGTTCTTTGCCTAATATACATGAAATCCAATGCTTAGGACAAAAACTCCTCTTCAATGAAACCAACAACAAATACAAGTATTGTTTTGAATTGTCATTAAATTTGTAAAGGAAAGCTTCTTAATTTAGTCATAGGTCCAGATCACAAAATGTCAAAACCTAAGTCTGAATCCATATTTAGTGATCACAAAGGATTCATGTTATATATATCGGACTGCTTGAGGGCCTAGAAGTATTCAAAAGAAATAATGCCTATGATATCCTTAAATCCAAAACCTAAGTTATTCTTCTATTGAAAAGGTCTCAGGTAAGGTTGAAAGAACATATCATGCAATTCAGAAGACTACCTTAGTCAAGTTTGGATCCTTCAATGTTGATTTCGAGCTTAGCTCTTAGTCATCAACATATGATATTTGTCAGGAGCCAAAATATGGTGTATAGACTGCATAAACGTCAAGTTGTCATTTTATTTTAAATAGAGAAATACCATCAATGTATTGGCTCACTATATTGCTACATCATAACCAATATCTCTACTCATCATCACTAAGGGATTCAAGCACTCGTCAATTAAAAATCATTGCTTAAGCATGATGCACTTCTTCAACAATTCTTTTATCAATCCAATAAGTTGTAACTAGGGAACGAGTTAACTAGTCCACCAAGTTAATTTGGCTCCAAATATTTGTGAGCTTCAGATTTGAATAAATAATGCAGAAAGATACATCCACCAGAGTTCACACTTATTAAAGGAATATATGAACAATATGTCATAGAAATCCACAAGTTGTTGATAAGTAAAGATGTGAGACAAAACATCTTTTGGCCGCAAGTTCCAAGATTACTTCCATGAGTTGTTGCTTCAATATTTGATTATTGTATTAGATTTGATTCAAGATGAGCCAACATCAAAATGTTCAAATTTCTGCAAAACAAGTTCAGAAAGCCACACCCAATTAAAATGCTTTCTATCCTTACTTAATATATGCTTGAATACCCAACTCGATATTAATGATGCATGAAATCATATTGCACCATCTTTCTTTGTTTCGAATGTCTTCTTGTCTCAGAACTTCCATATTCGTTGATACAAGTTGATATGATACTTGGAGTGATATATAAAATTGTCACACGGAGAAAGGATCTGACCATCCTAAATTAATATTTTGTGGAATTTTTTGATTAGTGGAAACTTGTGATGAATCGTTATCACTGCACTGAATTTTGCACTTCAGTATCCTTCTGAACATACATTTGTTTCTTTTGTTTTGAGAGATACCTATACACAGACTGATTGGAATGTCTGCTATTGTAATTTAGATGTAGATAAGGAGTTTGTATTTCCTTTATCATGTGTATGGCAACATTCAAATTTACTTTAGGTTCTGATGTCGTCAAGTTGGTTACAAAATCTTCACTTGGTTTTTTCATCATTTGAACTGCAACTTCTGAGTACATCCTTACTTCAGTTGGGTTTGGATTTGTCTGAATTGTGAGATTAATGGGATCTATGTTTGTTCCCTTTTCTTTGACTTGGATTGTTACGTCTAAAGACTATGATACTTCTTTCGTGAGTAATTCTTCTAACTTCTTTTTTAATGATTTCTTATCATCCTTAAGTTTCTTAATTTGAGTGAGTATATTTTGATTATTTTTTCTCAGATGTAAGAGTTCTTTGGTTTCTGATTTATCAACCTTATTTTCAATGTATTGACTTTTAAGATTCTCATCTTTTAGATCTCTGACTTGTTCCAATAATCTTTGATTTAGGTCTTTTAAGCGCAAAATTTCTTCTTCCTTCTCTGATAGAATCTCGTTGAATTTCTTCTCGACACCTCCCTTTCTTCTTCTAATTTTTTCTTTATTTCCTTGGACTTCTTGACCTTCACAAGTAATTTTTGGCTATGGTCCCTTAGATGTAAAATTTCCTTGTCATTTTTTGTTATTTTTTGTTCCAATTTTGCAATTTTTTCCTCTCGTTCTGTCATTTACATTAGTACATCATCTTGACATTCTTCTACATTAAATAATTTTCCACATGTTGGACAATATAATTCACAATTTTTATGAATCCATGGATATTCAATGTATGTTATACAAAACAAACATTTAGTCCAAAATAATGCTTGTTGTGTGGAACTCATCCTCTGTCCTTCTGATTTCTTTTCTCATTATCTAATTAATTTAATTATATATACTATATCTATATATTATAATATGTAATATATAATATATATATAGTCTGATCCCTTTTATATATATAACTTTTATTTTCTCTGATAGAAAAGTTTAAGTTGAGTTTTTTTTCTTTTTAATAGATTTTTAAGTTAGATGACAAAATGGGTATAATAATTGCACCAACCCGACCCTTCGAAACGTCGTCTCTCTTGAGCGTTGACCTTCAATATGTGGAATGAATAACGATGAGTTATTTTTCTTGTACAATAGTTGAATCATAGAATGATGGTAGGCATTGTATGACAATAATTACAATGAATGGTTCCACAAATGAAAACTTCATGGGGTAATTTAGAAGGTGACAGAGTACAATGATGGTGGACAAAGGCATGGAATATGCAAATGACAATGGGTACAACACAACAAATAGAGCGGTTGTAATAGTGAGAAGAACGACTACTATGGAAAGCTGAGTAGGATATCTTGTGTTCTGTATAGAGTGCAACGAAGGTAGCATTACAGATGCCTAGCGACGATGTTGATGGATGTAGTGCTAGGAACGACAGTGGCAAAATATATTTCAAAATTGGGTAGTGGTAATTGGAGGTTGTCGACCAGATGGTGACAATTGCAGGCGGCTTGAGCAAAAACCAACGTCTTGAGCAGAAACTGACTACGTTGGTTGTAGGAAAAACGTCTGGATGATGGGTGCAGATCGAGTGAACAAATTTTGTGGTGGCAGCCTGTAGACGTGGTTCTGTCTGCATCAGGTAATTTTTATTTATTTTTAATTAATTAATAATAATATATTTTTTCTATTATTTTTGAATATCTTGGAAATTTTTTTCTATATATGATTTTTTTTTTCACATTTCATTTTTTTTTAATCTTTTTTTTTCATTATATATATATATATATTATATATTATATTATATATATATTATATATATTATATTTTTTTTTTCTAGTACTTGTGATTTTTTTTTGTTTTTTTGCTTTTTAAATATATTTTTTTTAATGGCCAAAGGCCTGACGACAATATGGAGAATCTCCAGGAATTTGTGTAGCAAAACGATTGGATTGCGACAATAATGAAGTTTGACAAAGAGTTATTGGCCAAGGGCTAGACGAGACTAGCTCTGTACAACGATTGAGTGGCTAGAGGATTGAACAACTCTAGTACCAAATGGAATGAACAAAGTTTGTACTTCAAGTTAAATACTCTAGAAGACATGGAATATAAAGATCTCCATTGAAGAGACAATAATATATATATTAAAATGTATGAATAAGAATGTTGTTACAAATGAGAATGGGGACCTGCTTATATACCCTAGGCAGGTACCTCTTCATGGAAGGCCATGTCCCATTTAAACATGCCACTTCAGTACTAATTACTAATTAACTAATCATATCTACATTTTATCATTATTATTATATTTATACTTATTTATATATATATATATATTTATCTTCATAATAAAAACCAGGGAGTATTCTAATCCTTCCACATATGAGATTCAATTTGAATTTTCTTCATCCTATTATTCTAGTTGTTGAGTCAGCTCCCAAGAAAACATCACTTCCATTATATCTTTCATACTCACAAAACCACTCCTTGTGAGGAGTCATATGAAAGGATGCAATTGAGTTGACCAACCATGCCTCATGAGATACATGTGTACTTAAAGAATCAAAGTACACATCTTCTCCTTCATTTAAGAAGGTTTTTTCTTCTATAGAAGGAGCATCTTCAAATCCCCTTCCTTTCTCAGGAATTTTATATCTACAATCTTTCTTGTAATTCCCTACTTTTCCACATCTCTAACATACATTAACAAATTTTCTTATATCTAGAGTATCCTAAAGATTTATATCTCCCACGTGAGGACTTGTTTTTATTTCTATTATTGGAGCGTCCTCTTATAGACAAGGTATTTGTGTTTTGACTTTCCATGTTTTTCTATCTCACCTCCTCCGATAACAAGGATGAGAACATTTCATCGAAACTTAAGGTAGTTGCATTACTATATATGGAAACAACCAAACTCTCCTAGTCCAGTAAAGAAAAAACAAACTTATACACTTATCTTTATGTGAAATCTTAATATCAATAGATAGTAGTGAACTTACCATAGTATTAAAGGCATCTAGATGCTTTGTCAGGGAGTCTCCATCCCTCATCCTCAAATTATACAACTTTTTTCCATAAGAGTTTTTCTTTTTTTTTTGACTTAAATTGATACAAATCCCCTAACTTTTTCAACAAAGCCTTTGTTGTAGCTTCCCCTAAAACATTTAGCAATATTATCTAAGGGACACAATTGTATTGTGATCTTTTCTTTTCAATCCAACTTGGTCTAGTCTTTTGTTGACATCCTTGTCAGTGCAGAAACTGTATCCACAATGATCTATTAATCTCTATCCACCAACAAATCTTCCATTTTGAGCTTCCACGACTCAAAACTCTACCCATTGAATTCAATCTTTATCTTTCAATTTCTTGCCATTTCCTTTCTCCAACATAATTATTTCTACATATCTCCCATTGTAATAGGGTCTACTACTTTCAAAATATTTCGTCAATAAATAATCATGTAGCAATCTACCATCACAATTTGCATCATAACAATAAATGAAACCATGCATTAAGAAGCCATCATCACATCAACATAATAGGACACAAGCTTTTACATGGAAACCCTTATGGGAAAAAACTATAAATTCTTTTTCTTCTTCTTCTTCAATTCATTTACATAAGTTTTTAGGCAAATAGCTACTAGAAGCACCCACCCCTAAGATGTGAAACCAACTATTTGCAATAGGCTACAACTTGATTGAGGCACCATGTTTGAAAATTTGAAAGCACACACTTGTACTAGGCTACAACCTGATTGAGGAACCAACCTCGAAAATGTGCAAGATTTGACTTTCTATAGGCTTCAACTTGGTTGAGGCATCAACATCTATGGAGGCACCCACCTCCTTCTTTAGCCAGTGTGGACCACTTTTCACAATATTTTAGACTGGATCCACAAGCTCAAATGATAACTAAATCAAATTTTCTTTTCTTCATATAAGATATACTTGTTCACATGCTCATATATACAATAGCCATGACCTTCCCATGCTCAATAGCTATTTACAACATCCCTTTATCAATTTGTAAAAGAATCCATCCAAAACATTTTCTCAAAAATCAATTTGCATAGATTTTGACCCATAAAAACATTAGAAAACTTAACTCTTTGACAGATTGATCACTTTCAATGAACATTCAACAATTTGGCAGGAATCTAGTAGGCTTTCTATATAATGACTGTCATTGATTGGTTAAATGTTCAACATTTTGATACTCCTTCGACGCAAATAAAAATACAGGAAAAAAACTTGTTAGCAAGCTCAAACCCTCAACCTCACAGGGTATAGGCTATCTCCAAACCAACTGCACTACTATGTTTCTTAGTTGAGATTGGAGTAAAGCAAATTAAATCATGATGACCTTGCCACGTGGATTATATATGACCAATCACAATGCTTTCAAACCAATTTAGACCATCCATGTCAAAATATGTTGGTTACCATAACCGGGTGAATCACATAACTACAATGTCACATCATACTATCCACATCACAAATCTATGACCAATATAGAGCTTTGAAACCACATTAGACCATCCACATCCTAGAGCAAAAACCAATCCGCATTGATCCAGGAGGATCCTTAAAATGTTCAAAATTTAATAGTCTCATATGATTGTGAAACTAACGCCAAGTTGAAGAGCTCATCACGCTGATTCTAGTGGTATGTTCGGTTTTCAAAATGGCCTTCGTATGAAGAAGTTAAGGTGTTCTGAAGTTTTGTGGAAACAGGTAAAAGGACTACAAAATCAGCAGCGTGGGACCCAAAGATGCTGGCGTGGCAAAAAATATGTGGTTACGCAATGACCTTGTGGTAGCACTAGAGCAAGACAAGTGGCAGTGCCAAAACAGGACAAGTGGCAACACCAGAATAGGACAAGTGGCAACACGTGAGTAGGGCACGTGGCAGCGAGTGGTGCACCCATAGTTCCAACTACCAAGAAGCATAATCGTGGGTCGAACCTGCAACCTCCTGGCTGTCGGCCCAAAACCTTAACTGGCAGGCCACGTGATTGTCGTTATAGACCTATGGGCATAAACTATATTCAAATCTTCATTATGTTGCGATGGTGGAAAAGGTTTGGTAGAGCTCACCATATTCGGCAGGCCCGCCAAACCCTGGGTTTGTTTAACGCCATTTCCAAACAAGTTAATTCCACCTCCAAACATAGCGTGGGCACGATTCATATAACATCCACAGTTTAATGTTAAAACATATGTTATAACCAAATTCCAATGTTACACCATATCTTGGATATTGCGGGGTATAATAAATGTAAAACTATACAACGATGTTATATATGATATATCAACGATGCCAAACTCCAATATTACAATATAGTTGTAATGCTATACCATATGTTGCTAAAACAATCTTGGGAGGCTAACAGGTTTGACCCCGGGACCTCCCGTGGGTTCTTTAAAATATTTTACCAATGCACCATCAACCAAGGAGTTATAAGAATCTGTTCTTGTAATTATTTTGATAATGCCTATAAATTCCTTTTGAGGCATATTTTGGCCAATATTGAGCCTTTTTGTAATCTAAAAGTTGTGTTGGAAAGCTGAGGCCGAGACCTTTCAACTGAAAATAACCATTGAATCCTGTGAGAAGATTCTAGAATGGTAAATTTTGATGTAAAGAGACTTTATGAGAATTTTCAATACATTAGATGCCCATTGGAAGCAGACCCGAAGATGTTTTCCAAGAGGGATGAACTCCATCATCAAATTTGTTGTGTTTGCTTCTCATTTCTGCTATTCATGGTTGATTTCAGATTTCAAGTTTTTAAGTTTAAGGCACATAAAAATCCATTTTCCTCATTGATTCACTTAAAAACAGCCTTAGTTAATATTTGAAGAAATTGAGCAAATAGTCAATTTTGCTGTTTTTGTATCATATTTTGGTATCACAGCAAGGTTGATCATGTATAAGTAGGATATTTTCCAATGTGAATGTTGACTAGATCTAGGTTGTGACGTGGAGAAGGGAAACTTGAGAAGATAAATCCAGAGATAGGAAAGAGGAAAGTCTCTTAAAAGTTGAAGATGGGAGAGCCAAATGAAGGAGAAGATCCTGAAATAAAGGTCGTTGGAGAGGAGAAATATCAACAAATGTTCCTTAATATGCAAAGTATTGCAAAAATTTATGAAGACAAGAAGACTAGAGATGCAACTTCATCTTTTAAAGGCACAAAAGAGAAAAAGGGCAAGGAAAACATTGATTGTAATGAACCTCCTTCTCCTCCATCTTCATCTTCTTCTTCTTTATTCTCTTATCATTCAAGTTCAGATTTAGACTCACAAAAGAAACAAAATAAATCTCCCTTTTTGAAGCTTGATGTAGTTTGAGTTGCCAATATATGATGGTGAAATGAACCCTGAAAAGTTAGATAACTGGATAAAACAAATTTAGGTGTATTGTAAAATTCAAAATATTGTTGATGAATCTGTAAAAATTCAGTTAGCTACACTTAGAATGGGAGGAACAACTTTGATTTGGTGGGAAATTAAAACTCAATAAAATTTGAAGCAAAAAGCTAAAATTATCTCCTCATGGTCTAAGTTTGTTAAAGCTCTTAGAAAGAAATTCTATCCTTTAGGATATATGCAACAAGCTGTAATGGATTGGCAACATTTAAGGCAAGGTAAAGGACATAATGTGCAAGAGTTTACTCAGGAATTCAGGGAAAAAGCATTAGCACTTAATGTTCCATTAAACATACGGGAAAATTTATTGAATTATATTGGAAGTTTGCATTCTTATTTGCGACTATATTTCTTATGTTTAATCCAACTGACTTTGATGAAGTGTGTGTACAAGCCATTCATATTGAATCAGGTGGCTGGCATTTTTAGTCAAACTTTTCAAAGAAACCATTCAAGCATTCAGAGAACAAAGATTCCAAAGAAAGCAAGGGAAAGAGTAAGTTGAAAGGGAAGAAATCGACAATAGCAAAGAAGGAAGAAGAAAGGACTACTTGTACTCATTGTTAGAGGATTGGACGTGAAGTATCCAAATGTTGGAAGCTTCATCCTGAACTTAAACCAAAGAAGTTCCTTAAGAAGAAGGGTGAAATGAAATCTAATGCTGCAGTCCAATAAAATTTGGGATCTGACTCCGGTGATGAAAATAAGATTACTGCTATGGGTCTAATAGGTATTCCTTATGAAACTAGCTCTAGTTCTACTTGTTCCGCATCTTCTTCAAAATCTAATAAAGTGATTGAAGAAAAGAAGAGACTTGAATTGTTTCACATAAGGATAATATCCAATCACACTAAGATAGACACATTATTTGATAGTGGATCACAAGAAAATCTAATTTCTGAGGAACTAGTAAAGAAATTGGGATTGGAAACTAAAAATCATTCAAAACTATACCCTTTAGGATGGTTGAAAGAAAACACTTAGATGAAAGTTACAAAACAATGTCGATAAAGGTTTGCATTTACAACTAATTTTGTTGATGAAGTTGAATTAGATGTGATTCCTTTGGATATATGTGGAGTTGTGTTGGGTAGTCCATATATTTATGATCGAGATGCCATATTTCATAGAAAGGAGAATAAGTATCATCTCTTTAAAGATGGAATTGAATATGTTGTCAGGGCACACGAAATCAAAGAAAACTTGGATTTAATCAATGTTAGTCAAATGAAAAGGCTAATAAATTCAAGTAAAAATTATATTCTCATGATTGTTAAAAAACAACCTAAAGATAAGTATGATGCTTTTCAAGCATGTGATTCTCAGGTTAAGGACAAATTCGTTGAAATAGTAGATTCTTATAAAGAATTGTTTAAAGAACCAAAAATTTTACCTCAAAAATGAGAAATACAACATGAGATTCAACTACAATCTGATGCTCCTCTCCCAAACATTGGCATGTATCGTATGTTAGTCATAGAGAATGAAGAGATTAAGAAACAAATTCAGGAATTGGTTGATAAAGGCTTTATTTGACCTAGTTCTTCTCTAGGTAGATGACCAATCATATTAGTCCCAAAGAAATATGGTACTTGGAGAATGTGTGTTGATTTTAGAGCCTTGAATAAAATCACCGTCGATGATTTTCTTGATCAATTAAAGAATTTTGTTTACTTTACAAAAATGGATTTAAGAAGTGGTTATCATTAGATTCGTATTGAGAATGATATATGGAAAACTGCATTTAAGACTAGACAGGGGATTTTTGAATGGTTGGTTATGCCGTTTGGGTTATGCAATGCTCCAACGACTTTTATGAGAGTGATGAATGATGTTTTTCATCCTTTATTGATAGGTTTTTCATAGTATATTTGGATGATATTCTTATTTTCAATTCAAGTTGGGAAGAATACGTAAAGCATGTTAAACACATTTTTGATGTGTTGCAAAAATAGAAACCATATCTCAAACTCTCTAAATGTGAATTTGGAAAAAATTCCTTAGTATATCTTGGCTACATAGTTGGAGGTGGTCACCTAAAAACAAAGCAAACTAAAATTGATGTGATTTTCAAGTGGCCAAGACCTCAAAATGTGACGAAAGTTAGAAGCATCTTGGGTTCAGTTCAGTATTGGAGGAAGTTTATTTCTCATTTCTCTTTTATTGCATCACCACTTTATGCTTTAACAAGTTCTAAAGCCTCTTTCGAGTGGGGAGGAAAACAACAAAAAACATTTAATACTTTAAAGAAAAAAAT
The DNA here is from genome assembly GCA_000404065.3 of Pinus taeda. Classification (NCBI taxonomy): domain Eukaryota; kingdom Viridiplantae; phylum Streptophyta; class Pinopsida; order Pinales; family Pinaceae; genus Pinus; species Pinus taeda. The sequence continues at coordinate 145,726 of APFE031196851.1, read as the reverse complement.
TGTTACAACTCCAATCTTGGCTTTACCAGACCTTTAGCAACCATTTGAAATAGAAACCGATGCTAGTGGGTATGCAGTGGTGCAGCGTTATTACAAAAAAGGAAAGGCTATTTGTTTTCATTAAGAAACATTTTCTAAAGTAGTTGCTAACTATCCAAGTTATGATAAATAATTGTAAGCATTAGTGGAAAGTGTTAAAAAATGGAAACATTATTTAATGGGCAAAGAAACAGTGATTCATACAAATCATCAACCACTTCAGTATCTTCAATCACAAACTAAGTTGCAATAGTCTCGACATTATAGATGGAAGGAGCTTTTGTAGAAATTCCATTTAGTAATCAAATATAAGAAAGGCACCAACAATAAAGTAGCCGATATGTTATCAAGACCACCTTTGAATGCTTAAGTTATTCTACAAAACAGTTCTTTAGCACATGAAATTTATATAGAATAATATGCCGCAGATACTTATTTTAAGGATGTTTATGAATCACTAACTCATGATTCTCAGGTGGAAGAAGTGAATTATCATATTCATGATAGGTTATTGCACCATCTTGGCTAATTGTGCATACGGGAGAAAGAGTGCATGTAATGAGGGAAGCACATTTTTCTCGTGTTTCAGGGAATTTTGGTGTATGTAAGACTTTGGCACAATTAAAGAGGTTTTGTTATTGGCCTTAGATGAATGAAACATTTGCTAAGTACATCAAAGGTTGTGTCATGTGTTCAATTAGCAAATAAAACAACAGAAAGTTAGGTTTGTATATGCCTTTTCCAGTTCCTTCTCGACCACGGGAGAGTATATCCATGGATTTTGTATTAGGGATTCCAATGTGTAGAAAAGGGCATGATTATTTGTATGTTGTGGTTGATATATTTAGCAAAATGTGTATTCTTGTTCCATGTAAAAAGCAAGTTACTGCTGAAAAACTACACATATGTTCTTTCAAAATGTATGGGTTCATTTTGGCTTTCCTACTTCTATAATTTCAGATCGAGACTCTCCTTTTATGGGGGAGCTTTGGTTCACTTTGTGGGGACTAATGGACACTAAGTTGAAAAAGAACACAACTTTTCATCCAAAAACCGATGGGAAAACAAAGGCGGTGAATAGAATAGTGGTACATCTTCTGAGAGATTATTGTAGCAAACATCCTAAGTTGTGGGATGAATCCTTACATTATGTCCAACATGCTTACAACTGGGCCTTGCACTCTTCTACTAGCAGATCTCCTTTTGAAACATGTTATGGATACTTGCCAAAATCACCAATGGACTTTATGTTTGGTGAAGACTCTAAGGAAAATGGGCATGGAGATACCAAAAAAGAAATGAAGTTCAGTCAAATATGTAAGGTCCATAATCTTCCAGTATATATATATTATATATAGTAATATATTTATATATATATATATATATATTATAATATAATAAATCATAGCAAAATATAAATAGAAGAGAAACAACTGGAAATTCAAATTTATTCAGCACTGTCTAACACTTTCCTGAAACTCATTTTAGAAAACATATCATAACATTTACATACATTTAACTAAGATCAATATTATTGAAACACATATGTACCATTCACTAGAAGGCGAGACTCCGCTTGCCTTGCTGTTACTGGTATTCCCTTGTTGCCGGTCACTTCTGCGAGTGAAGGACAACGTACTTGCCCTGAATGCAAAGACCCACTGGTTAACCTCCCAGCCTACTCCTTGTCTACTCTTCTTCCCTGTGGACCCCCGTTCTGCATTGGGGTTGTACAATGGAAGAATGCACTAGTTGGTAGAGGAGATCACTCCTTGGCTCAAGAGTCCCCTCTCTAAAATCCTCTACCTCACCAAACTCATTATAGTTTCGTATCACTGCTTTGACATAACCTCATCCATCCAACAATAGGGTTCCTCCCAAAAAGTCCCTTCTCCCATGGCTTGCCCCTTCTTTTATAGGAGTCCTCATAGGTGACACTTGGCATGTCATGCATAATTAATTATTTTTTTTTATAACTCAATAGCTTGATTATTCACCCACCCATGTGTCACTCTCTCATCAAGGGTCTCCCAAATTATTTACTTAATTTTTATTTAAAACTAATTTTTTCCTCACCTCAACAAGTTTCCTATTTCTTCTCCTAGTTGCCTCTTTATTCCCCCCTTTTTATTTCTTAATTTGTGTTAATTACTTAAAGTCAATGAATGAGTCAATATTTGATCCCCTATCTACTCTCTAATTTAACTCATGTTATCTCTTATATGGATATTCTTATCTTGGTTGTTGCCACATGGAGGTTCTCTACATTTCTCTAAATTTAATTTATTTTTAGGTTTTAATTCACCTTCCTCTTTTCTTAATTAGGTTTAATTAGTTTAGGATTGATCTTTATCCTTACAATTATGTCCATCTTTCCCCTTTTACCTAATTAAACTACATAATCTACCTAGTATTTTCCAACATGGGAAGGGTAGAGTTTTTAAGGTAATCTATTTTATTTCTTCCTATGATCCTCTTAACCCAATTTTTATCTTTAATTTAATTACCTCGGTTTCTAACATCATTTACACTTGATGTAAATTTACCTAGTTTTCATTGCTTGATTATATTTATTATTTAATTAATTTTAATGATTCCAAGGGTGCCAAGTTTGGTCATGCCCTTCAAGAACTTCCCTTGAAGTTCCAAGGGTGACATGCCTAATAGTTTATTTGTGATGCCAAGGGTGCCAAGTTGGTTGTGCCCTTCAAGAAATTCCCTTGAAGTTCCAAGGGTGCCACACCACTTGTCTTTCAAGCATTCAATGACTACGAGGGGAAAGTATAGATGCAACATCATAGACCACTATCATCTCTTATGTTGCCTGCTATAGTGAGACTAATGGTGTCGGGGATAAAGGAATTCGCCTTGATGCACGCCCCCTGGTAAAACCCTCATGAGCGACCCAGCTTTGGGACCTGCCCTCATGGCATCGTGATCTTCAAGGCGAAGGTGTTTTAACCCTTCTAGCCCAAGTCACGACAAGAGTGCTAGTGGGTGAGATCAGGGAGACTGTCCCACCCCTCCCATGTAGTTACATCCACCTGTACAACTCCATCACCCATATGTCAGTCATTCGGTTAAGAAACTAATCTGTGCCTACAACCATTAACATATCATCAGAATATAGTTAAACATATATGTCAGGTTTCAAAATCGACTTAGAATTTCAAAGATAAAATAATATGAATTTTCATCAAACCAGGTGTCATCAACTCGTCATATGCGAGTGTCTCTGATGGTTTCCTGCCATACTCAATAATCATCAGTAACAAGGTTTCTCAACATTAGTCATTGTCATAATATCATCATCAACAACTCCTAGTCATTCACATCATTGTTCATCGTGAACTAGAACATATAAGTAGCCAACATAAGGAGCAGGTCCATCATAGGTATCATCAACATAACATCAGTAGAAATAATACATATACATCAAAGATATCATCATCATAATATTGAATAGGAAATAAACACATCCATCACATCCACTAATAGTAAAGTTAAGTGTTTGGATCCCCAACCTGAGGTCCCCAAGAATAATGTGTGAGCCTTGAGGCTAAATCACTGTTAATGTCATGTCATATCAAGGTCAATCAACTGGCGAGGGGCACTACATACACCCCCTCTTAATAATGGACGTCGTCCCGAAGTTATTAGAACATAAAAGGATATTGGTGATGCATCGTTTCCTCGTCCTCCCAAGTGGTTATATTAGGACTATAATCATCCCCTTGGACTTTTTTTTTTTACATTATTATGGTCCTAGTAATGCCACATCTAAATTAATTATCAAAATTGATCATATCTTACAGGCTTATGCCAATACATTCAATATGCTTGGCATATATTTTTAATGGGCTCTCATGATGGTAAATCAACATATTTACCCCCCCAACCCCCTTTTTTTTGTTACCTATATTTTGACATTTTTACTCCCACCTAAATCTATGTATACATTATGGTGGGTAGTAATTGTTGGTAAATATTTTATTAATTTAAATGTACTAATAACCAAAATGTCTTATGTGGCTCATATGTATTGGCAATTTACTAACAAATTATTTAGAATTAATAGTCAATAATTTTCATCTTCTTAATAAGTAAATTCAACAACCAATTTCATGAGCGAATGATATTCTTACTATGCATAGTCATAAAATAAGTGATATACCATCACTAATGTTTGAGAAACCTATTTCCCAAGGAATTGCACAATTGCATGAGAAGAAACATGGCATTCAATTATACAAGTAGTGTTTAATATAGCCATATAATGTTTACTCTAGCCATATAATGCTAACAAGGTTGATTGTAAAAGAAACAACTCAAAGGCAATACTAGTTTTACTAATTCAATTTATTACTGAAAATATGTATTCATTTGAAAGAATCTTATGTCATTCCACAATCAATTATTAATTCCATATATCCACTCACTAAAAGTAAATTTTTTATCATATGTTTTTCTTCCATCATTCAAATTTAATCAAATATTAATCTATAGACTAATATTTCTCTTATGGAATGCAAATGTATTAGTTTACGTTTTTATCTTAGGTAGTGGTGAATATAACAAGAGGATTTATTTAAGTTACATATAATATATATATATATATATATATAATATATATATATATATATATATATATATATATATAATAAATTAGATATTAGGTATTAATGTATAAAAACCTTGTAGCATTCCAAAATTCTATATACGCAGATCATACATTTCTGTACCTATTTTTAAATATGAGGAGCCTACCATTCCTTCTTGTACAACAATCAATCTTACATTGTGTGTAATACATTATTTTCAAATAATTCTTTAAATTAAAGTTCAAAATTATATATAAATGTAAATTATTTACTATCAAATTACCACAACACATTAGGTGTCTCAATATGTATAATACATACACCATTCTTATTAATATATAATACAACATTGCAACTTTTTCTTTCTTCTTATAATCGTATTAACAAACTTATTTATTCAATCTAGTAAAAACATAGAGTGTAAATGTGATACTAACAAACTTATTTGTTCAACTCAGCAAAACATATAGTATGAATGTGATACTAACATGTTAATACATATGGAATGCAAAAATATTATTTATTTACGCATATAATTATGGTTTCCATTTTTTTTTAATTTTATTAATTAAACAGACACATAATATATATCCAATATATTTATAAAAATTATATTAATAGTTATTTGTTAACCTTTTACCTTTAATAATTTTATTATAATTCTTAAATGTAGAATTAGTAATTTGTATCTATATAAAGTTAAATTATATAAAAAGTTGTATCTATATATTTTACTTGTATCTATATAACGTGGCCTTCCTTATTCTTGAAGTTGTGCAGTTTCTTTTTACTCTCCTTTTACAAACCATCTTTTTACTGTCCCTTTTAACTAGTCGTTATTTTTGAAAGTTTAGCCATTTCAAAATAAAATAATGATCGGATGATATTTGTCTTGTTCCTCTTTATTTTCAAAATATTTTTATGCCTCCCATCACTAAGTTGGATTGCAAGATTTTCCTTAACAATGCAAATTAGTGTGCATCGACAAATTATTTTTGTTCGACTTAATGACATCACCCATATTAAAATGATGGGCATCTCATAATTCATAAAAGATTATGAATTATAATTATTTCGAGAGAATTATGATAATTCCTAAAATGTGCAATTAGTAATTTATCTCCATATAAGGCAAAATTATTAGTGTCATAATGAATTAAATATCAAATTACATGGTGAATTGCTCTTCTGTTGTACATTGAACCCTCGTGACGCAAGCACATGGATGCTCTAGATTAATCACCGCTTTGGAGGTGGTATTCTGTAAATTACTTACCCTAACTCCGTAATGAATGGAAGGAATATAGGGGATTGCAATTTACCATCATAAGTGAAACACCATTATTCAAAAGAGTTACACATATGAGTTAAGTTTGCATGGCCAGATTAACTAATATTTCACTCACCACATGGAGACACTACCAGATGAGTAGGGGAAGAAAATGGCTTGAATGGTTCAGTCATCACTATACAAGTTACCGTTAGGGCTTTCCAAGCTCTCCGAGTGAAAATCTTGTGTCCATTTGGTATTAGGGTGACTTGTTATACAATTAATACAATGGCATAAAGGTTTGGTCAACTCTAGTTATAACCTATTCCTCTAGTGATGTCAATAGGTGTATTATAGGTTTTGAATATTAATGGTTCATGATATGTTTTAACCAATTGGTTGATTCCGTAGGAAAATAATCTCAAACCTTAAGCGTTTTGGTGGAGAGAGGGTCCTTTATTAGAATTGGGTTTGATGTTATGTGTTAAATCTTATTATTGAGGATATTAAGCTTGTTTACAATCACTCCTTCAATTTGTTATGTTAGAGAGAGCCACCGATGTATTGTCTGGGGATTGGGATTCGAATTCTCTAGAATCCAATTCAACTCCACTTATAATAAAAGCTCTATTCATCACTTGAACTTGGAAGCTAGTATGAGGTGTTACTCCACCAGTCATTAAGATTTTTTTAGCGGTGTTCTGTTTTTAAGAACAACACGCTATTTCTCCAGAAAAGAAAGAGCGTGATACCATGTTATAAATTAAAAATCCATTGTCATTGCCTCATTAATACCTATTGGAATTAAGAAAGTATATGTTACTACTATTAAGGTTAACGTAGGTCTCGTGTTTTTAAAGTTGTTAAAAATATCATGGGAGAGATCAAAGTGAGAGGTTGCCTAGGGTTTTTGCTACATATAAGATTTCAAAAATGTTAAAGGTTTTAGAGAGTCAATCATTTTACATTTCTAGTTGAATTTTGTCATATTAAATCATATTTGATTGAATATTTGAAGTCCATTTTTTTTGTTCAGCCATCTGACTTTCACTTACTAAAACATACTTAAGAATACATTTCTAGACTCTTCAAATTATTTGTTTATTTTTAATAAAAAATTTTAGAAATTTTATTTGATATAAACTAACTTATTAGCTTAATTATATAGTTATTTAATTTTTTTTGTTCCATAAAATCAACTAATGTAAAATTTCAACCTTTAAACTTAAACCAAACTCAAATTAATATACTCCTAAATACTCAGAATGTGGCGAATGACAAAATAAAATTAAAATAATTAATTTTATTCTGGTTCATATTTCCAAATAATTTCAAAATCTGTAATCTAGATAAAAATAACCAGAAAACAACACCTTTCGAACAAAGAAAAGAGACTGTTGTGGCTCAAATTGAAATTGATTCAATCCGATAAAATATAGTTACTTGGAAAACGTGCACCACCTAGTTTCTATCTAACAAGAAGAGAAAATGGCTGTGGCTGAAATTGAGACTGATTCAATCGGACAAAATGTCGCTGGTTGCAAAATGCGCACCGCCCAATGTCTATCACCTCAGGGAGAAAATTCATGGAGTATACGACATGATTTATATTTTTGGAAGTAACTGAATATAAAGATAGATAATGTTTAGGTAAAGGTGGTCATGTTATTGTTATTTCAGGATGTGTTACAGACATGATTGTTTTGTTTGGTTTCGATATGTATGGTTTTTAGTTTTCACCAAATTATAAAATATAAATTTTACGAAGAAAAATTGAGTTCAAAAATTATTTTTAGATTTAAACTATCCAAAGAAAATTAGAGTTTCATAAACATTCAATCTTTCATTAAAATCAACCAGAGGAGTACACATTATTATTGTACACGTTGTTATTCTACTAGTTCGTAGTTTCCAGGGTAACATTGCTTTCTTAATTAGAAATTATTGTGGAGGATTCCATGTATTTATGGTTGTTTCCAATTTTAAGGTATCACATTCAGTGTAAGATGTATACGTTTCATTATAGACACTCACTACCATTATTTGCTATAATTGTGTAAGATGTATACATTTCATTATAGACACTCACTACCATTATTTACTATAATTATGCCATTTGGTGTTATCCTCTAGTGTGCAAGTTGTGAAATCTGGAGTTGAAGACTTCCACTATTTATTATTATTTTTATCCCTCGAAATGTGGCAATGGATATACGCTGTAATCGCAGAGAATCAACTAGAAAATCAGTCAAGTCAACTTTAACTAGTTCCAAATCGGGATTGACATATTGGAGTGTGCAACCATCCTTGCAATCCATGCTTTCACTCACAATTTGATGCAAGATTTGGTTTTAATTATGTCTGCAATGTTGTGGGATTCGAATCAGGAACCTCTGCAGAAAATGCCTCTTGGGTTCTCTACTAGTGTGAGGGCTTCGTCCCATCATCATATGAAACATTGGGAAAATTGGAACTGGTTATCTTTATGTTCTTAATTCTTCATAACCCTTCAACCAGGAGAAACCCTTTATAACCCCAGAAAAATGACTTCCACCACAGTAAATACTTGACAAAGTATTTATGAAATAACATAGGGATAAACAAATATTTGGAAAAATATATATTAATTATCAGAGGGTTAAATAAATGATTGACAAAATGTTGCATTTTATCTTTTTCAATGCATCAGATTTGAGCTTTGGGGTTTTTGAAGTTTCTCCACTATTAATTTCTCAAGTTAAGTAATTTTTTTTTTTTTAGGATTTCAATTTGCGATGATCCGGGCTGATAGTGATTTGGATTTTTCACTAGATTCATCTTTACTTATATTCAGAAATTTTGATTTTCGATTATTATGGATTGAGAAGGAAATTTTACATCATAGGGGTTGCACCTTACATATCATTGAAAGTGACATTAAAAATATGAATGCACATATAGATGGCATTTGTAATTGCCTAATTGCTTCAGTACATTTGTGCCATCTTCCCTCTTAAAAGTAGTTAATTGTTTCTAAAATGGAATCTGAATTTACTAGGAAAAGCGTAAAGCTACCAGCTAATCACCTAAATCCTTTGTTCTCAACATGTTTTATAAAACCGTTGAACAATTGTCTTCCCAAAAGGATGATAAATAGTTAATACGCATTCAGAATCTTGACTAGATGTTAGATTTCCTTCAAAAGTTTTTAATTCACCAAAGACTGATGGATGTTTCAGCAATTTCTTCTCCGTCCACTGATTTTATTGGCAAGTCGGTATTGGCTGTCTTTCGATAATGATGATCTACATGGAAGTGTTTGTTAGAAGCAACAATAGTGGATCTGAGCAATCTAAATTTGTCATATCAATGATCAGAATGTCAGAGCAAGGCAATTTAGAAGCAAGAGGATTGCTGTATAAGAACCTAGCCGGTGTGCCATATTATGAATCTAGTAATTTGACAAGGGATGAACATTCTCATGCTCATTGTGATTTTAAAAAGGAAAACTTGTTTGCTGATTGGAAGCAAAATGATAAATCACCTTTGAAGTATGCTTATGGTGACGATGCGGAAAAGGACACAGTTCATTCTGTCAATATGAATTTCATTGGAGAAAACAAAAGGGATCCTGAGGCTTCATTCTCTGACACAAATGATTCTCTGACAGAGGATTTGAGAAACGTGCTTGAAGCCAACCTGAATATAGTCAATGCTAGTACACAAGACTTCAACATAATTCTTTCCGAAAAAGGAGATGATTTCTCATGCGAAGTCAAGAAGAAAAGGAAGAAGAAGCACAACAAGGGATCTCCACGAAAGCCTAACCAAATTTTTGCTTTCAATCAAGAAGATATTTCAGCATAAGCTATTTATTGATTAATCTTAGGAATCACTATGGTTAAAATTTTATGTTAGGACTGAATTTCAATGCATAGAAATTAAAAACACAAATCCTGGTTGGAAGCCCTAAATGGTATTGGGGAATATGAGGTTTCTGATGAGCAAATCCATTACAACTTTTGCTTAGAGAGCAACAGAGAAAATGATAAATGCATTCATAGGATTTAAAGTGAATACGTGAGGTAGAGATGCAACAGAATCTTAATATGGTGAGGCAAATGAGCCACGACCTCTGATTTCTCCCTAGGCATTCTTAAAATTGTCACGCAAGAGAGATGCTAGAAAGCAGATTGTGGGATCACCATCACAACATACGGCTGTATATGCAATCGGTGATGTAGACACAATTAGTTTTAAAGGTAATCAAGCACCATAGGTAAGGTCCATAAGTCTTAGAGGTTGAACTTGTATCTGATACCAAGTGTAGGTCCATAATCTTCTATTTATATAAATAAAATATATAATATATAATATATATATATATAATTATATATATAATATATATATATATATATATTATATATATATTATATAATATTTTTTTTTTTATTAAAAAAATCATAGAAAAATACAACCAGAAGAGAAACAATTGGAAATTCAAATTTATTCAGCACTGTCTAACACTTTCCTGAAACTCATTTCAGAAAAAATATCATAACATTTACATTTATTTAACTAGGATCAATAGTATTGAAACACATACGTACCGTTCACCAGAAGGTGAGACTCCGCTTGCCTTGATATTACTGGTATTCCCTTGTTGCCAGTCACCTCCACCTATGAATGACGACGTACTTGATTCGAATGCGAAGACCCATCAATTAACCTCCCAACCTACTCCTTGGCTACTCTTCTTCCCCGCAGACCCCCAAGCTGCAATGGGGTTGTACAATGGAAGAATGCACTAGCTGGTAGAGGAGAGCACTCCTTGGCTCAAGAGTCCCCTCTCTAAATTCCTCTACCTCACCAAACTCACTATAGTTTCGTAATCATTGCTTTGACATAACCTCATCCATCCAACAATAGGGTTCCCCCCAAAAGGTCCCTTCTCCCATGGCTTGCCCCTTATTTTATAGGAGTCCTCATAGGTGGCACTTGGCATGTCATGCAAAATTAATTATTTTTTTTATAATTTAATAGCTTGATTATTCACCCACCCATGTGTCAGTCTCTCATCAAGGGTCTCCCAAAATTATTTATTTAATTTTTATTTAAAACTAATATTTTCATCACCTCAACAAGATTCCTATTTATTCTCCTAGTTTCCTCTTTATTTTCCCATTTTTATTCCTTAATTTGTGTTCATTACTTAATTTCAATTAATGAGTCAAGATTTGATCCCCTATCTACTCCCTAATTTAACTCAGGTTATCTCTTAGATGGATATTCTTATGTTGGTTGTTGCCACATGGAGGTTCTCTACATTTCTCTAAATTTAATTCATTTTTAGTTTTTAATTCACCTTCCTCTTTTTCTTAATTAGGTTTAATTAGTTTAGGATTAATCTTTATCCTTAAAATTATGTCCCTCTTTCCCCTTTTACCTAATTAAACCACATAATCTACTTAGTATTTTCCAACATGGGAAGGGTAGAGTTTTTAAGGTAATCTATTTTATTTCTTACTATGATACTCTTAACCCAAGTTTTATTTTTGATTTAATTACCTCAGTTTCTGTCATCATTTACCCTTGATGTTAATTTACCTAGTTTTCATTCCTTGATTATATTTATTATCTAATTTATTTTTAATGATTCCAAGGGTGCCAAGTTTGGTCGTGCCCTTCAAGAACTTCCCTTGAAGTTCCAAGGGTGCCACACCTAATAGTTTATTTGTGATGCCAAGGGTGCCAAGTTGGTTGTGCCCTTCAAGAAATTACCTTGAAGTTCCAAGGGTGCCCCTCCACTTGCCCTTCAAGCATTCAGTGACTAAAAGGGGAAAGTATAGATGCAACATCATAGACCACTACCATCGCTTATGTTGCCTGCTATAGTGAGACTAATGGTGTCGGGGATCAAGGAATCCGCCTTGATGCGCAGTCCCTAGTAAAATCCTCATGAGCGACCCAAATTTGGGACCTGCCCTCATGGCATCGTGATCTTCAAGGCGAAGGTGTTTCAACCCTTCTAGCCCAAGTCACAGTGGTAGTGATAATGGGTGAGATTATGGACACTGTTCCACCCCTCCCATGTAGTTCCATCCACCTATACAACCCCATCACCCATATGTGAGTCTTCGGTCAAGCAACTAATTTGTGCTTGCAACCATTAACATATCATCAGAATATAGTTAAAAATATATGGTAGGTTTCAAAATCGACTTAGAATTTCAAAGATAAAATAATATCAATTTTCATCAACCCAGGTGTCATCAACTCGTCATATGCGAGCGCCTCTGATGGTTTCCTGCCATCCTCAATAACCATTAGTAACAAGGTTTCTCAACGTTGGTCATTGTCATAATAGCATCATTAACAACTCCTAGTCATTCACATCATTGTTCATCGTGAACTGGAACTAATATAAGTAGCCAACATAAGGAGCACGTCCATCATAGGTATCATCAACATAACATCAGTAGAAATAATACATATACATCAAATATATCACCATCATAATATTGAATAGGAAATAAACACATCCATCACATCCACTAATAGTAGAGTTAAGTGTTTGGATCCCCAACTTGAGGTCCCCAAAGAATAATGTGTGAGCCTTGAGGCTAAATCACTGTTAATGTCATGTCATATCAAGGTCAATCAACTAGACAGGGGCACTACAAAATAATCCTAATGATTCATGAACAATGCAGGATCAATTAGAGAAAAGTCAGGCCAAGTATGAAACACATCATGACAAGCATTGGATGGATCATCACTTCCAGGTTGGAGATCAAGTATGGCTATACATCAGCAGAGAAAGTATGAAGGGTGAAGGTAAAAAGTTGAAACCCATAAGGTATGGTCCTTTTAAAATTGTTAAAAAGATAGGGCACAATGCATTTCGGTTGAATGTGCCTCCATATATGCATATATATTCAGTTGTAAATGTTGATAAATTGAAGTTGTATGAACTTCCAATGATCATGGATTAAGAGGAAAATGCTCAAATTCCAATAGTAGATGATTTTTCACCTGAATGTATGACTGAGTTACAGAAAGAGACCATCTTGGATAGGAAGGTCTGCACTTCTAGGCGACGAGATGTAGAATATCTTCGAGTGAGACTCAAAGGCATGAATCCAAGAAAGGTAAGGTGGATGGAGATCATAAGGGTGAGGGAACAATACCCTCACCTCATATCTTCTTAAAACCAAACTTTTGGTGGTCTAAAAGCTTCCAGTGGAGAGGAATGATCCAAGAGGATCCTCAAAATGTTCATAATTTAATAGCCTTAGACGATTGTGAAACCAATTTCAAGTTGAAGAGCTCATCATGCTAATTCTGGTGGTATGTTCGGTTTTCATAATGGCCTCTGTATGAGGAAGTTAAGGTGTTCTAAAGTTTTGTGGAAACAGGCAAAAAGACTTCACAGTCAGCAGTGTGGGACCCACATATACTAACGTGGAAAAAAATTATGTGGCTATGCAATGGCCACATGACAGCGCCAAAGAAGGACAAATGGCAATGCCAGAACAAGACAAGTGGTAGCGCCAGAGTAGGATAAGTGGCAATGCCAAAATGGGAACAAGTGGCAGCGCCAGAGTAGGGCAAGTGACAGACGGTGGCACACCCATAGTTCCATCTACCAAGTGGCATAATCGTGGGTTGAACTCATGACCTTTGGGCTGTTGGCCCAAAACCTTATCTGACAGGCCATTGGCTTGTCATTATAAACTTATGGGCGGAAACTATATTTAAATCTTCGTTATGTTGTGATGGTGGAAAAGGGTTGGCGGAGCCTGCCATATCCGATAGACCCACCAAACCCCAGGTTTGTTTAAAAATGTTGCCAAAAACGTTGACACCACCTCCAAACATAGCGCAGACACGATTCATATAACATCCACAGTGTAATCTTTAAACATATGTTATAACTACATTCCAATGTTAAACCGTATCTCGGATATGGCAGGGTATAATCAATGTAAAACTATACAACAATGTTATATATGATATATCAACGACACAAAACTCCAATATTACAATATAGTTTTAAAACTAAACCATATATTTCCAAACAAATCCCGGGAGGCCCGCGGGTTTGACTTCGGGACCCCCTGTGGGTTCTATAAAATATTTTACCAATGCGCCATTAGCTAGAGAGTTGTAAGGATTTGATCTTGTAATTGTTTTGATAGTGCTTGTAAATTCCTTTTGAGGGATATCTTGGCCAATATTGGACCTTTTTGTAATCTGAAAGTTGTGTTGGAAAGTTGAGGTCAAGACCTTTCAGCTGACAGTAGCCATTGAAGCCTGTGAGAAGATTCCAGAATGGCGAATTTTGATGTAAAGAGACTTTATGAGCATTTTCAATACATCAGATGCCCATTGGAGGTGGACTTTAAGATGTAGTCCAAGAGGGATGAACTCCATCATCAAATTTGTTGTGTTTTCTTCTTATTTCTGTTGTTCATAGTTGATTTCAGATTTCAATTTTTTAAGTTTAAGGCACATAAAAATCCATTTTCCTTATTAATTCACATAACAATGACCTTAGATAATATTTGAATAATTTTAGCAAACAGTCAATTCTGTTGTTTTTTTATCATGCATCAAAATATGTTTGTTTCCATAATTGAGCTAGTCATAGAGCTGCAACCAATCAAAGTGCTTCCAATGCATGTTAGACCATCCATGTCAAAATATGATTGTTTCCATAACTGAACGAGTCATAGAACTATGACATCACATCATACTATCCACATCACAGAGCTACATCCAATACAAAGCTTCCAAGACACATTAGACCATCCATGTCACAGAGCTATGACCAATCCATGTCAAAATACGTTTGTTTCAATAATCAGGCCAGTCACAAGGCTACAACCAATCACAATGATTATAAACCACATCAGACAATCCATGTCATATAGCTACGAACAATACTAGAGATTCCAAGCCACATCAAAATATGTTTATAACCAGGTGAGTGATAGAGATTCTAAACCACCCAAGACAATCCAAGGCAAAAATATATGACCAATACCAGAGCTTCCCAACATAACCAAACAAGGCCACATGGTTTCAACCTTGAAACCTTCCAAATCACACTACCTCATGCAGACCACTAAGGTCGTGCACTCTTGTTTTTCACCATGATATAGTACTTGATTCTTCAAAAACCATGCATACGCTTGAGCTCTCGAGTAGCATGTGTGTGTGTGTGTATTTATGTGTCGACCCGAAATATGTGTGAGTTGATCCTATTTCCAGAACAATCAAGAGTTTTGACCCATGTGACCAATGTCCTCAATGAAACAAAATAAAAATGTTTTATCCCTTCTTTACCCATGTGACCATGCCATAAAACCAGGGGACTAAGGGTCATTGAACTTTTCGTACTGACTTCATCATAATTCCACAATTTCTACATGGCTCATTTTAAGTGGTGCATGTGTCATCAAGATTCATGCTCATTGGCAAACCAAATGTGCCTTGTTGGCATTCCCTATGACATCATGACCAGATTCCACGTCATCATCCTTTCACTGCATCATCTTTACTACCATGTGTACCTACAATAATTCTACATGTGTCCTTGAACTACAATTCAAATATGCCACTTGTACAACCACTGGATTCCTACCACATGCCATCCTTTCATCGATCTGATGGGGGAGGTTAAATAATGTGCATCTCTGCATACCATCAATCTTACATAATTTTCACTGTCATTAGATATGTTGAAAGATGCATGTTGTTTAACAATATAAAAAATGTGCAGTTTACATGAAATTTTCCATAGGTGCTGCCATAGAATCATATATCCACCCAAAATATGCTAATTGTTTAACAAATTTGGCGTTTTTCAATAAATATGGTGTTGTTGGCCCCTCATTTCAACTTCCAACTTCAAACAATCATAACTTCTCATTTGGGAGCAATTTTTCCAAGCGTGATATACCATTGGAAAGGTATCAAAGAGGGCTATCCAACAATGCCATCCATAAATTTATTAGAATCATAACCATGACCAATGCTCAATATACTTCAAACCTATTTGATTTCACTTGATGGGGTTTGCAAAAGATCAGACTATCATATGCTTCCTTGATACATTGTTGTTTCCTTAGGCTTCCCCTTTGACATCAATGGAACTGGTTGTCATAAATGAAAACACTATGTGAAATGATCTCCCCCTTTGTCATTGATAGCAACACCACCATACATTGAGGGTCATTGATGGAAATGAATAGAACTCCCCATAACATGCTACCGGGGACTCACCCTGACTACCTGCAAAGATTATTTTTTTTCAATATCTACTTTGTCCTTTTACTATTTCAATGTATCCCTTGTCAATGCCTGCATTCTCTCTCCCCTGTGAAATCAATGACAAAGGGACATGGTTGCCTACCAATGCTTCCATGACTATTCTTGAACCTTCCTGTGGACCAAATCCTATTGTAAATGGAATCTATCCCTGAGACCATGCTGCCTTCCATGTGAGTTCCCCTTGCCAATAAATTATTTTCCTAATGTATATCTTCTTCCTGTCAAAGGTTGGAGGACAACCCCTTTTAATCTTGGCTAAAGTTAGTGAGATAATCCTTCCTGTGAGGAAGAAGCCACTCCCATCCTTTCTTTAACATATTCGAAACTTTCCCTTGACAATGGCTTAGTAAAGATATCAACTATCTATTCTTTGGTTGGAATGTATTACAATTTGAATGATTGATCAACAACTTGTTCTCATAGAAAGTGACACTTGATGGGGATATGCTTCATTTTCAAGCGCATGATCGAATTTGTTGAGATATTAATTCCATTGGTATTGTCACACATGATAGAAATGGGATAATTACTACTTTCTTGAAGGTTTTTCAAAATTTTCTTCATGCACAACACCTCAGTACAACAAGCAACCACCACAATATACACTTCTTTAGTGATAGATAAAGAGATTGTATATTGTTTCTTGCTGAGCTAAGAAACCAAGCACTTTCCTAGAAAGAAATCTCCTTCAATAGTGCTCTTTTTTTCATCCATGATTCTAGACCAATATGTATTTATATAGGCCTTAAGAGTAAGGTATGTCCCCTTAGGATACCATAAGACATAATCTATGGTACCCTGCAAGTACCTGGAAATTCTTTTAACAACATTAACATGAGATTCCCTTGGACATGATTGAAACCTACTTACTAATCCCACAACTTGCATATGTATTGCCTTGATTCTATTAAATAGAGAAGGTTGTCAATAATTACAATACATTTTTTTGTTTACTTCAAGAGATTCATCATATTTATTGAGTTTACAACTTGTAACCATGGGAGTGCTCATAGAAGAAAAAATTTCCATTGCAATATTTTTCAGAATTTCATTAAGATATTTGGACTAAGATATGAAAATGCCTTTTTAAAATTGATTAACCTAGGAAGAAAGATGATTCTCCTAGAATGGACGTCTCAAATTCTTTCTACATACAAGTTACAAAGCCCCTACTCGTGGAATCATCATCACTACCGAAAATAATATCATCCACATATTAAACAATGATCAACATGTTACATTTTTTAATCTTTATATAAATATCGTCGTCAACAGTGCATGTTTTGAAACCTTATGTTGAAGATAACCATCCAATCCAGAGTACCATGCCCTAGGAGCTTGTTTCAAACCATACAATGCTTTCTTTAGTCTACATACACAATTTTTTTTTTTTTTGTTAATTGAAATCCCTCTGGTTTCTCAACATAGAATTCCTCCTTGAGTTCCCCATTGAAGAATGTTGAGTGAACATCCATTTGATAAACATTAAATACTTTGAAACAATCACAAGCTAGAAACATTCTAATAGCTTCCATCCGAGCTACTAGAGTGAATGTTTCATCAAAATCAATGCCTTCAACTTGTGCATAACCTTTACATACAAGTCTTGATTTATTCCTCACAACTTGTCCATCCAATTGAGCTTGTTTCTAAAAACCTGTTTAGTTCCAATCACACTTTTACCTTTAGGCCTTGGAAAACATTCCAAAGTCTAGTTCTTTTCAATCTGATCCAACTCCTCATTCATGCCTTTAACCCAATTCTCATCCTTGTTGGCTTGTGAAAAAATTTGGGGCTCCATAAGAGACCAAGATGCTATGTTTTCTTGTGATGATGCATTGATAGGATTCCTTGTGGTTTGAACTCTTGAATATTTTCCTCCTCAAATTTGATTATCGGGATAATTTTTCTGTACATATCTATATGGAATCTTTGTGTGGAAAGGCTCATTTTCCTCTCTTTAATCTTCTTCAAATTATTCATCTTCTTGTTCTTTTGATGTTAATTCTTGGAAGATAACAATATTAGGTTGATCTTGGGGAATAAATCCACTATGAGGAAACACTTCATCTACTTTCACATCAATTCTTTCAATGAATTCTCATGTTCTTTTGTTATATCACATGTAACCCTCGCTTCGATAGGAATTGATGATCCATAGAGGGCAGACCCGAGTTTAAATTTAAACCACCAACAAAATCCCTCAAGCACTGATCCTTTCGGCATCACCCGTGAGTAGGTGAAGTCTCCCTCAAGGAATCTTATGAGGGGCTGTAGGAACTAGGACAATTCTATAGTGGTGAAGGGGACTTGGGACCTATGCTAAGCATTCTCAACACAACTAAATTTTTTAGGTATATCCCTAATCCACATAGTAAATAAATTAGTATTAGAAAAAATTCATATCAGATAAACTAGATTAATCAAATGATACTGTGCACAATATAAAATTAACCAACCATCCAATTCTATTACTTTGGAAGATTCTTCATTACATCACAATTCCAAGATTCACCAACCTAAACTATCAAATCACAACACTATATTACTGAATACTTGTCTTAAAACAAAACATAACACCCTTATAACATAACATTGTGGCCTTATTTATAAGTTTGCATTGGGCACAAGTTTGACTAACAACATACTTTTTACCATGGACAATTCCTAGTACTATAGGTAAAAACCCCAAAACTAGCTTAAATTGTTTCACATTCTTCGCATCGCTCGTATGCATGATGCTCCTTTGCATGCTACCCTCAACATGTTTCCTCAAAACTATTGCTCCAATAGGTCCCCAACCTCACCCATGGCTTGTCCCGAGCCACTTAGTCCTTCTTCTATTCCATGTTGCTTCCATCATCACCATTAGTCTTTCTTCTCCTTTGTTTCACTATCCTCAAAATTGAGCATAATTTTCCATTTGCTTCCACTCCTCTTCCTTGTAGTACATTCTTCTAAGGATGCACACACAAAATCTTGCACCCCACTTTTCCACAAAGCTATAAACGCCACCTCTCAGTGGATGCAAGGCCAATTTTTTATGGATATACTAGTCTACGTAACATTGACCATCTTGATGATGCTTATCGATAAGTATACTCCATTGTAGTCTAGGTGCAATGTCTGCATGAGTTCTGTGAACTATTGTTGTGCTCAAATTCCTTAGTGGTACAAATATTTGAGCGAACTTACATTGTGTTGCATCGTTCAATTTCAATAGTCTAGTTGTTTTCTCCACAAGATATGACAAATATATGACTTCCCCTGATGGATTAGTTCTGACCTTCTTCTTCGATGACCCTATCCTAATAGTTGCTATTTGAAACTTCCAATGCTTCCTCACTCCGTAATTCAGAACCATTCTAACTTTCTTCCCTCATTTACTATGCTCCATTCTTTGTAGAAATTATGAGTTTATCCACTACTCTTGTAATTTTATATACTATCTACCTTGCTAGGGTATAATTCAAAATTTGTGTCAGCTGATTCAGTCTGCCATGACATTAAATTTTCATGGTGTGGGTAGCCTAGTGCACATAATGGGCTCAACAAGCATCCCATCCACAACCTCTACTGCCAAATTTGTTGTCACATATGTATCCTTGTCATCATAGCTTACTCATTTGACCATAAATGAAGTGGTTTTTTGGTTCTATCACAGTCATGGTGTTCAGTCAATGTGGGTGTACATAACATTTCCCTATATTGCATTTGTTTCTTGCTCATGCTAAACAAAAATATATCACCTTAGCTCATAATTGTAATGTGCTCCTGCATATTGGTTTGTGGTAAATTCTTTGACCCCGACTTTTTTTTATTACTGTGAGGATTCCCTTACTGCAAAGTGGGGCAACCACTTTTGTAGAGTTTCAACCGAGTCCCACTGATGAATCCTTCGTTAGGTTCCCCATTGAACTTCTATGACTAGACTTATCCTACCTATGTCAACTTCAGATCGTATAAGGGCTTAGCTAATGCATCTGAAATTTTCCTAAGTGCTTTATAAATTTACATTCATAGAGAAAAACCAAGTCTCCTAGTTGAAATTTCTCTTGCTTTATGCACCTGTCATGCCAAGATTTCTTGCACACCTTTTGGAAATTATGAGAAACCTTTCCACAACAAAATTTTCCTCCAATTGTAGTAGTTTTGAAAGCCTTTATTCTATTGTGCCTCTTTTTTTTCAAATTAGTTAAGGTAGCAATGCATAAACTAGGCACTATGAATTCCATAGGCATTACTACTTCGTGTCCATATGCCAACCTAAGGGGTATCTATCTTGTTAGCCTCTTACATGTGGTTCTATATGTCCATAGAATTTCTGAAATTTGTAAGTCCCAATCATCTCGATTTGCAGTGCATACTTTTTTCATAATTTTTTACAAAATTTTATTGAAATCTTCCACAATACCATTTGCTTGTAGATGATATGGGGTGCTCTTCTGGTGATAAATATGAAATTCTTCCATTAGCTAAATAATTGTCCTGTTTATAAAATGAGTACCTTGGTCGCTCATTAGCATCATAGAGCATCCAAATATCATAACTACGTTCTCAAATATAAATTACGTGACTATCTCTACTCTGCAATTTTTGGCTGGTTCTACTTCCTCCCACCTGGTAAGATAATCTGCTGCAATTATTATGTACCTTTCTCTTGATTTTTTTTTCAGTGGATTGATTGGGCTAATGAAGTTGATGGACCATTTGTTGAATGCCTATAATGTGACTTGTGGACGTAGTGGAATCTCATCCCTCTTTGAGGGCTTTCTAACTCTCTGACATAAGTTGTAGCTTTGATAGAATTCCATAGCATCTTTGTGGAGGTTGGGCCACCATAACACTACACGCAGGATCATCTCCACGATAGCCTTCCCTACATAATGACCTCCTACAACTCCTTTGCGTGTTTCTACTAGGATCAATGGTCTCTCATGTTCCAATACACATCGCTTGAGTATCCCATATGCACTAAGGTTATATAGACACCCTGCTATTAGTTGGTAATCTAAGGATTTTACCACTAGCTATTTTTCCTACATGACTATATATTCCTTTGGAGTTACTCCTATACTTAAAAACTGAACAATGTTTGTTAAATAATGGTCCACTGACTCTACTGAAAACAATTGTGCATCTGGTAAATTGTCGTCTAGGTTTGTTTCATCTTCTCTGGTTAAAATTCGTGACAAGTGATTAGGTCCTACATTGAGTTTTCCAGCTTTAACACGACCTCAAAATCATAGTCTTGGAACAACAATAACCACCTATAGATTCTCCCCCCAAACACTGGCTTATTGGTCTAGATATTTGAGCGCAAAATGGTTTGTGAGAATCTTGAAGTGTGATCCTAGTAGGTAATGCCAGAATTTTTGTAGCCCATGTACCATTTCCAACCCTTCTCGCAGGCCTTAGTGGTATAATTATTCTTTGTTGTTGAGAGTTTCCAGCAAGCAAACACAATAGGGTGATCTATCTCCCCCTCTCTTAGATAGGCTAATACTGTGCCCAAGGCTATTGAAGAGGCATTGATGTGCATGTGGAAGTCCTTTCCCTATGATGGGAAGACTAAGATTGGCACAGTGACTAATTTTTATTTAACGTGTCTAAGGCTTGTATGCATTATATTGTAGCCACTGCAACAACCCTCCAAAATTTCCACCCTTTCAAAATTTTGGGACCCTTGCACCAATTTTATACCTTCACTTACCTCTAAACCTCGCCTTGATGTCCTGGCAGTAAGCCGAGTCTCCTTGGTCCCCTCAAAAGTCCAATTATGTAGGACTTAAGTTTCATCTTATGCTTAAGTCACAGGTCACACAAAATGAGCTTTCATGTAGCTCAAAATAGCAACCTGCAACCTTCCTTTTCAAAAGTTGCTCTTTCATCAAGTGAAGTTGCAAGGTCGCAATTTAGTTCGATACTTAACTTAAAATTTCATGACCTTCATTTCCTTGTGGCCATGTGACTACGCGACTAGGTCGCTAGGTCGCAACACAGTCTCTTCCTCGACCTCTAAACTTGTGACCCCTCTTCCAATGCAACTATGAGACCTCATCCTTGGAGGTTGCTAGGTCACTAAGTCATAAGAGATGATGACAAATGCCTCGTGACCTATGTGACTCGACGACCTCTTAGACCACGCACATGCAACCTTTTCTATTTAAATCACTCACCCAACTGGTGCGTTGTTTTGGGAATAATTAGTATTTCTAAGAAATGCTAACCCTCTAGGTTTGGTAGCTAACCTAGAAAGAATAGTTAAAACAATTCACTATTTTTCCTATGAATGACAGATAAGAGAAAGATTATAAGGAACCACCATGCAACTTCGGCTTGATTTCTTAGTTTTTTATGCCCCCAGGGTTTCATATTGTTTTCTGGATCATCGTACCCTTTCCCTGCCGAAAAGTGCGATGCATTTTAGGCTCCTAACAGGTAGCTTGCAATGCATAGCACTGTCTCTAAAGGGCAAGTGCAATGGGTGCAAAAACTAAAATTTAACAGTTGTTTTTCCCCAAATTTTTAACTGATTTTTGCCCAAGTTGGATCTTGATTTATCTAATGATTGTGTTTCAGATAATCATTGGATCAAAATGGTCGTTACAAGGTGAGAATTAGAACACGAGGAACAAGAAGTGATTGCTTTAAATGATCAGGGCACAGTTGATGCCTTAAAGAAATGTGGGTTGCTGAAGTTCTTTCGCTTATCCAGCATGCAACAACAAATGGAACTGCTTCAATATCTTGTTCATGCTTGGGATCCTACTAACAAGGTTTTTCACATTAGGGGTAAAGCGATCCCCTTTACCATCAAGGATGTTTACTTTTTGACGGGTTTATTGAGGCGGGGTGCCCCCATTTCACTATTAGGATTCACCAGAGGGGGTGAATTAGTGAGAGATTATATTCGCCAGTTCTGTCAAGAAGGATCTCAACCCAGCAGAGATGGAAAGATTCATATCCGAGATGTTAGTGATCGACCTTTGAGAACAATAATATTTACGCTTGCTAGATTGGCTGGAAGTGCGGCTTTACATTTAGAAAACAGATACTATATGTAGTGTGCCTTAAAATGCTTGGAACCAAAGGTATTCAACTAGTGTGAGGCAATTTTTCCATGTATGAGAGATTAGCTGACCAAGGTGAAGGCTGGAAAGACAAAAATTTTGGTTATGGGTCTATCTTGATTTCCTTCGCCTTGGAAAGAATCCCGCTTATGTAGCCACAACACATTTCTCTGGGGGTACCTGGACCTAGAGACCCATGGATGCAGCAATGGGTTGATATTATGGCTAGGCATGCTGGTCAGTCACTGATATCATTTTCCTCCACATTCTTAGAGTGGTTCAACCGTTAGGAGATGGCCTTTGCGGAATATCCATATGCTGGGATGGACTATCGCAGTGTTCTAGATCTGGTATTTCCAGTTGGGGCGCAGTGGATCACTATTGGTAAATTGATTCGACCACACTTTTCTTTTTAAGTTTTCACCTTTTTTTTGTGTTTTTTGATTGTTACCAAGACCAAATAAACTCATATATGTATGTAGATGTTGGATTCGTTCGTCCTATGGTACACCCACGGGAAGCATGTGCGCTAGTGGAGAGAGCTGTCGGGAGGGCAGTTCTTAGAGATTTGGACATATCAGAGACCTTGGCTTAGTTGTAGGATCACATAGAGGGTTTAACCCTCGGCATTCTGGATGTCCACATTGAGGAGTTACCCATGATATTGCAGCACCATACCATTGGCGTGTTGAGTCGCTGGATGAGACTCCTACGTATGAGAGCACAGGCTGTGACCTATTATCATCAACAACACTAGTCTAGGATATTTTTTGCATTCATTTTTTAGTTTTTGGGTCAGATGACCGATTTCTCCTTGGACACAAACTATTTGTAAAAACTTATATACAACTATCTATTTGACTTTCAGATTTTTATTGCGGTTAAATGATGAAATCCTGTTCATATGATGATGTGATTTGAAAAATTCTTCCTTTACAAATGTTGCAAATGTCTATTTAACACATAGTTTGCTAGAGAGTCAGTTAATTTGTTTAAATTCCTGGAAATATGTTGATATTTAATGAATTCAAAATGTATTTCCAAAATTCGAACTCTTAGGAACATGCGATGAATAGCTGGGTTTCAGATGGAATAGATGCCAATAAGCTGTAGAATGACAAGTTGTGAATCTAGCCTAACAATGATTCGGCGTATGCCATGTGAAATGGCATCAGAGAGGAGTCCAATCAGTGTGCTATATTCAGTGATATTGTTTGTCGATTGACCAATACATATCCCTCTGAAACTCACTAACTCGCCATTTGGAGCGAAAAAAGGCCATGCTGTAGAAGATAAGTTCTGCGTACTACGACTAGCTCCATCGGCATACCCAACAAATGGTTCCGAAAAGTTTGACATCTGCAACAAATGTGAAGTGGATTACCTAACAAAATCAAAACTATAAAAGAAAACTAACGCACAAAAATGCAATCAAAGCATATGTACAATGAGTTTTACTACACTTAATTAAGCATAGTAACGTTTAAGATACAACCTGTTTCAGGGCCGCAACAATGGAATCCCATCATAATCGACTAACTCGTAGGCTCCCTTTGTCAACACACGTTTAACAATCTAAGGTCCCATCCATAATTGTTCAAACTTCCCTGCTCCTAGTTTGTCAGAATCCTGATCGTAAAGCAAGACCAGGTCACCTTCTGAGAAGAAATGAGGCTTAACATTCTTGCCATATTGTGCCTTGATACGTTTCTTATGTGCTTCGTTAGCCAATGCGGCATCACGACGGGTTTCATCCAGATGGATTAATTCTAAGAAACATGCTTCTTCTTCAGAGGTATCAGGTTGCAGGTCAATTGCAAGCTTGGGGGATGAGATTTCACTTTGGATTGGTAAGACTGCTTCCAAACCATACACCAACTGAAAAGGCATAAATCTGGTCACATTTCTCATCGAGGTTCAATATGCCCATAGAGATAAGTATAGGATTAAATGCCAATTCCGTTTATGGACTCCGATCATTCTTTACAACATGCGTTTAAGGATTTTGTTGATTGCCTCAACTTGTCCGTTAGCTTGCAGATAGTATGGAGTAGAACTATCGTGATACAATCCTAATTTGGTGGTTAATTCGATCATCATGTGATTGCGAAAATGCGACCCATGATCTGTAACTATAGCTTGTGGCACACAAAACTTGGAAACCACATGGTTAAAAAAAAGAGAGCAGTCTTTTTGCCACTGTTGTTCAATGTAGGCATCGCCTCGGCCCATTTGGTAAAATAGTCAACAGTGACTATAATATATCCATGCCCCCCGACCGAGGTGGGGTTACATGTCATAAAATCAATGCCCCATTTTGCAAATGGGCCAACAACAACGACTGGATGGAGTGGTGTAGGTGGTAATCTAGTTTTACGATAAAAAGTTTGACAAGCATGGCACCTTCTGACAACAAGTATGAAATATTTGAATATAGATGGCTAGAAGTAACCAACTCGTAGAATTTTTTGTGCAGTTGCGTAGCCAGATAAATTCCCCCCACAAGCACCTGAATGGCATTCATTAAAAGCTTTCTCGGCCTCCTCATGAGTAAGGAACCTACATAAGATCGTGTAGACACGACGACAATAAAGTGTACAATGATCAGATAATATTTGGCTTGGTATCGAGTATGTCATTGTTCAGAGTGAGAAGTATTAGGCCTAAAAGCTTGGGTCTAGAGATAGACCAGTATATCTCCATACCATGGATCACTTGACGAAATTAGAAACAGATACTTATCCAAGATTGATGGTTCTGATGTTAAATCATTGGAGGACAAGGGAAGATCACAAAGTAGCTAAGCAAAGACGAGAGATTTCTTTGATTTGGATTTGATGAAATCCAAATCAAACTAATGCAAGATAACTATCCATTTTGAATATTTTCCCCCCAACCATTGATGTGAAAAGATGTATGAGATAGGGTTGCAATATGATATAATAGTAGTTTTGCGAAGGAGGATGTAATGCTGAAATCTTTGCACAGGTTGAACGACTGCTAAGGCTAACTTTTCAACATATGAATATTTACTTTCTGTATTACTAAGATTGTGACTTAAATAATATATAGGATGTTCGATTCCACTTTCCTCTTGCACTAAAATCATACCAATGGTTGTATCTGCAGTGGCGAGATATAGGTAAAAGTCTTTTTGATAGTTTGGGGCATACATTAATGATGCTTTAATCAGGGAATCTTTGAGAGCATCAAAAGAAGCTTGCACAAATTGGTCCCAATGGAAGGGTACCCCTTTCTTCAATAGACGTGTATAACCTTTAGCTAATTCAGAATAGTTTGGAATGAACCTCCTCAGAAAGTTTTCCTTCCCTTAGAGTCTTTGTATTTGTAATAAATTTGAAGGTGGAAGCATGTCAAGAATTGCCTGGACCTTTATGGGATCGAGTCGAATTCCGTCTTTTGAAACTACGAATCTGAGCAATCGACCAGAGCCAACACAAAACACACACTTGTGCAGATTAAGTGTTATTTTGTAGTGTCGACAACGTAAAAATATTTTTCTCAAAGGTTGCGGGTGATCAGTCTGTTTTCGCAAATGAGCAGGCAGATCATCAAGATAGGGTTGAACAATATGTTTGATGTCATGGAAGGCATAATTCATCACCCTCTGAAATGTAGCCCCTGCATTCTTCAAACTAAAGAGTAGCTTTCGATATGTGAATGTGCCCCACAGACATATAAAGGCAATTTTCGATTGGTCCTATGGGCAGATATTGATTTGATTGTAACCAGAAAATCCATTGATGAATGAAAAGATTTCGCATCTGGCACTTTCTTCAATAATCTGGTCGATAAAAGGTGTAGGATAGTTGTCCTTTGGACATGCTTGGTTTACTTCCCTATAATCAACACACACTCAAATTTTCCCTTGTTTTTTCATCATTGGAACAATATTAGATACCCAATCTATAAGAGGTACAGTGAAAAGGAAGCCAGCACGCAAAATATTTTTAACCTCTGCTTCAATGGCAGTGACTTTCTTAGGATGAACAGTTCGAAGCCACTGTCATACTGGTTTGACATCAAGATACATTTTAATGTCATGTTCAACAATGCTTGAGTCAATGCCTGGCATTTCCTCATAAGACCATGCAAATACATCTCGAAATTCACAGAAAAGAGCACAGTAATTATCTAGTTCCAATGGAGAATAAGATTTGCCAACATGAATATTTTCTAAAATGTTAGGCTTGGTCGAAATGTTTATAGAAATTGTTTCTTCTATGTTAGACAAATTACACTCAAAACTATAGTATTTACAGAATTCGACAAGAAATCAACGATTTATGGGTGATGAAGTTCATTTGAATAATCTTCTTTGTCATCTCGAAGGTGGGAATGATGATGATAATCTTCCTACGACGTCTCTCCTATCATCATTGATTGGACGATTCCTTCATCCGTAGAATGTATACATGAAAAAGGATCTGAAGAGGTGCCATATTCTAAAGACCTATCTACCCATGCAATTGTTGAGTGTGGATTAGGGTTTGCTGCACAAGCCCAATATATTGATTTCTATAATGATTCAATGGGGCTTGGCAGCATTGCCTCACCATAATCATCACTTTCAAAGTAGTTGGAATTCCTCTTAAACTCAGATGATGTAGAATAAATCATGTTATAGGTCTCCACTCTTGCCATTTCCACGAAACCAGAGGGTGATGGGAGGGTAAAAGTACCCACCAGGGAAGGATCTTTTAGGAGACCTACTCCAACATTTTGAAGCGATTGTGACTTTCCATGTATCAATGGAACAACTTCTGGTGAAGTCAAGGTCGAAGTACTAGGTTGATTAGTAGCCTGGTTATTCGATGACGATGGATTTCCATAATCTTTATTCCTTGTTGACACCAAAACATCATTTTGCGTATTTGCAATAGACAACATGAGTACTTGGGATGTGGAAGCATTATCAGTTGCAACCAAATGTGTTTTTGGGGTTGGAAATGGATCTGTCAACACTATTGAGGTATTCGAAGCCTTTAGAAGTTTAGAGACCTCAGATTGATGTGAACAAGCTCTTGGAAAATGCTTGTCATTACATATCAGACATGGATAACGAGGTTTCCTAGCTGCAGTAGGGGATTCAGATGATTTTTTAGGAGTGGAATTCTCCTGTTTCTTTTTTTTATTCTTTCCCTTCTTCTTACCTCCTGGTTGCTTTGGATTTTTGCCTTTGTCAGATGACACGACATTAATCACCAAGGCAAGGGTGTTTTCTGATTGATTTGCATTTTTATTGGAAATAGCAAGAGTTTGACTAGATGGTCCTCTTGCTGTTTGTGTGCTTGAGGAGCCGATCATGCCGTCGCCGACATGAGAGTCCCTACTCGATTTTGGAGGTGGTGGAACTATGAAGGCTGGTCTAGGTGCATCAAGAATTTTATCATAGAGCATGCTTGATTGTGTGTAAATCAAATCCAAATATTGTGCATGAGCGATAACTTGCTCTTCTGTGACAACTCCTCCTTTTTCCACATCCTTTGTGATTGATGGCAACAAGGACTTTATGAACCACTCAACTAAAAGATGATCTGGAACATACGTCCTAACCATTCGACGACAACGCCGCCACTCATGAATATGATTTGATATATGGGTGGAGGTAGTCTATTTAAAGTTGGTCAAGAGTTCTGTTCCAGTCTCATGCTTGATAGGTAACTGGAAGTGGGTCAAAAAGGTAGTGGCTAGAATTTTGAAATTATTGAAAGAAGCTCTAGGTAATTTAATATACCATTTAGTATCTAGACCAGTAAGCGTTCTTTGGAAAAGACGAAGTCTGATCGAATCATCATTTAAGGTATTGGATGAACACCATAAATGAAAGGTCATTACATGATTTGATAGGTATTCTCTAGGATTTCCATTAAACTTGGGAATGTCAGATAACAATTTATGAGGAATCACCGACCACCAAGGTGCGTATGCAGTTGGATCATTAGTGAGTTGGTTTAAATCTGGTAATTCTAAAGTTGCTATGAATGGAAATTGTTGATTCGAGTCTGGTGGAACATACCTAGGATAGGATGGAATCACCTGTGAAATAGGTATTTGCATACCAGCATAGGGTATTTTCATCTGGTGACCTTGGTAAGGTTGCTGGACAAAACCAGTATAAGGTGGTTGTTGATAACCAGATTGGAATTGTGGTTGTCCATAACTTGCAAAGCCTTGTTGCCTAGGTCCTTGGTAAGCTTGATATTGACCAAAACTAGTTTGAGCTTGTGAACCAAGTCCAAACTGGGGTTGGGATTGCTGGAATTGAGGTTGTTGAAATTGCAACAGCCACAGTTGTTGAACTAACTGTTGCTGCCCAGTAATGAAAGATTGACCAAGCTGTGGATCAACTATACCAGTGTACGCCTGGGTAATTCCAGACAAAGGTACACTAACCTAAGGTTGTTGTTGAGCTCCAGAAACAAGTGGCTATTGTATAACAACTTGAGAAACTTGAACCTCTTGCCTTGAAACTTGTGGTTGCAAGGAAGAAGGATCAGTTTGTACCAATTGAGATACAACATATTAAGCTTGTATCTGTGGCATAGTAGTAACAATAGGAGCAGTAGGAATATTGGACACAATTTTCATTGGTTGTGTTGGATACACAAGCCTTGGTTGATCTGGCAGTACTATTTGCCATTGAAAAACTCTAATTCTAGTTTGATTTGAATACTGTGGGAAATTACCATATGGTTTTCCCCTGGAAAAGGGAGGAAATGGTGAATAAGCATCTTGCTCTCCATATGGTGGCAATCCAGTGTTTAATGGATACACCAATCCTTGGTGACTAGATTGCCCAAATTGATACTGATGTGCAGGATCAAATTGTTGAGTTCCCATGTGAGAAAAACCAGGTAGAATTCCGAACAAGTTAATGGGTGTTGACCATGGTGCAGAAGCAACCCCTGAGTGGGTTCCAGACAATGATTGGTAACCAACTGGGACAAATGATTCACTGTATAGGTGCGACCTAGGTGTGGTAGAAAACATTGAAGGAATGGCAACAGAAGATTCTGTTGCAGCTGCATCAAATGATACAGACTTGGATGTTAATGGTTGTTCAACCATAATTAAATGGCCCAAAATATGTCCTAAAGATTCGATGGGAACTTGCAATGAAGCAGGATTAGATGAAGCAAAGTAATCAGGAGTAGTAGGATAAAGATTACTCCCAGTTCCAAAATGAAATGGAGTGCCAGGTGTGGAATCCTCTACTATCTCTTCTATGGTAATCAAAGTAGGTGGAAGAGGTTGACCATCAGGTCCGTAAAATATTTCTGGTGTCGAAGAAAGTGTATTTTCTAAAGTGATTGATGTCAGAGGGGTAACAACTTCTGAATGTTGAAATTCAAAGTCCATATGTTCAGGAAAATGAACAACAGTTTCAAAGGGAGGTCCCTGAACAACTTCTGGTTCAGATGTAACTTCGGTTTGAACTGGGATAGATTCCAGACCAACTCTTGATGGAGTTATTTCAGGTTCAGAAGCACTTCCTGGTTGAACAATTTCAAATTGAGGATCAATTTGTTGTTGGACAACCTCGGTTACTGTTACACTAGGATCAATACGAATGTCCTCAGGTAACTATGAAACTTCTTCTGTAAGAATGGATGTACTAGAGATAATTGGAGTAACTGGAGTCTCTGAAGCTGTTGAAACAAATGTTTTAAACAGCCCAGATGAAGAACTAGGAGTTCTTGATGTACTAGACTCAGATAAACGATACCGCTTTGTCCAAATTGGTGTCGCTTCAGGAGGCAAAGGCGATTGACTCGCTGTTCTTTGCGAATGTTTGGATTTGGGTTGACTTTCTTCCACTATTGTTGATTATTTTATCAAATTAAAACTCAACTAAAGAACAAGGATGTTATTTATGGTCAATTAATTTTAACGACACTTGGACACAACTTTGATTTTTCAGTTTTAAAGAGTCGAGAAAAAGAAAAATATGACTCTAGTCGCCTTCGATTTTTAATGAGCCTGAAAGGACAAGCACTCATTTGATCCTTTTACTTTTAAAGAGTTGAAAAGGAATGAAAGTGACTACTCTAGAGACTCTAGACAAGAGGGTTTACCACACAAATCACAAAACTGAAATATACACCTTGGTGATAAATGAAAGAAAAATTACCAAGGACTTTATGTACGGCAGTCAATCTTCTTGAATGCTGTGTTCAATGCATTGCGATCGGTAAGGTGGCAGACTCGGCTTGCTAGGTATAAATGATTTCAACCTATTGGGGTCTCCCACTATACACGCAATGGTATAGGGAGCACAAGTCCGTACTAGAACTTATCGGATCAAAGAGGAGGAATCACCCAACCTTCAGTGAAAACAACAACCACTAGGTTTAAATACACCGAAACACGTCTCTAGACTAGACCTCTAGATGTGTTGTGTTAAGTTCCAAAGTGTTGTTAGATTAACTGAAGTTTATTTTAAGTTGATATTGCATAGAAATTTGCCTTTGAGGGTTCACCATGAAATGTGTTATGAAATTCCTAAAAATGCATCTAGAATGATAAGCACTCTTTTCATTTATTTTCAACAATGAAAATCCAAACTATAAGGGATAGATCATACAAGCACTTTTGAGCAAACAACAAAGAGCACAAACTAATGCAATTCCCTAAACCATTCCATTAAGCACACAAATTTAAACTCTAAAATGCAAATGCATGTATTTGTTTTCAGTTCCTCTTAATGTGAATGATGCAATAAGAGAAAATAAATGCACAAATGATTCAGAATGTTTCACACAAAATGGCGATTTACAACATTTTTTCTTCTAAGAGAGAAAGGAAGATTGAATGACAATTTCAAGTTGGAAGAAATGAAACTTTTTGACACTTTGAATGAAATAAAATCAAATGCACAAAATAGATTAATTGATTAGCTATGAAGGAGGATTTTATGACACTTCACTTTTCGAAGAAAATGAGGACTTTATGACACTTTTCTATTGAAACGACAATCAATCAACACTACTTTTTGACAATGGATTGTAAATGAAAAAACAAATACATAAAAACATTCACCAATCCTAGTTTAAACAAGGCCTAATTAAAGAAATGAAGGCTGGTTTTAGTGATGAGACATCATTCATGTTCAGCAAGCAATTAAATCAAAGATGAAACTGGTAAAAAATCTCAGTTCCTAGATGGAAAACTGATCTTCAATAAATCAACGCAGGCTGTGGTGATAGACAGTGCGATGCATAGCACTGTGTCCATGCAGGAACTGCAATTCATAGTAGGTCTCAGTTAAGGACAATGTGATGATAACAGTGAGCGATTTTGAAGGTGTTTTTGGCTCAAATTCAATCCAATTTTCAGTGGATTAAGCTTGACTTCAATAAACAACATCAAGTATAGTGTATTGGAATGTTCTAAGAGGCTACTAAACTATCGAAAAGGGAAAAACGATCTCTCCAGTGGAGTCGCCAATTTGTTTTGGGAATAACTAGTATTTCTAAGAAATGCTAACCCTCTAGGTTTGGTAGCTAACCTAGAAACAATAGTTAAAACAATTCACTATTTTTCCTATGAAAGAAAGATAAGAGAAATATTATAAAGAGCCAACCTGCAACTTCTGCTTGATTCCTCGCTTGATCCCTCTCTCCTTTAACTGATCTCGTTACTCCTCTCTGTACTTAACACGCTTGGAGAGTACTTGTGTAATTACAGAAACAAAGACCCATCAAAGCATAATGATCCATAATTCATAAATAACATAGAATCGAAAGTATGATAAACATATGAATGTGTTGATAGATTACACAAACATAGGGGTGAAATCTTGAAAAGATTTATTAATAGAAAGGAGGATTACAACTCATGAGTTCAATCCAATGCCATCCTTCCAGCTTCAAACCTTCTTCACCTCATGAACAACAAGAAATTCCAACATTACCACAATACTTAGCCTCAATACTAAAACCATCAACACCTCTTCACAACTCAGAACTATTCAGCCTTTAGATCCCTTGGATGGGTGATCCATTTATAGATGAGTGAAGGAGGTTGGGTCATCAATGATGATGATGAATGCCTTTCTATTTTTAGGAATTGGTTCCATGAAAGAGGGAGATAGGAGGTTAATGTTTCCTAATTCCTTTTGTCATCCTTGGGCGAACTCAGAGGGGTAGGTGGCACTTGAGAAACTTCTAGAGGTTTCCATGAATAACAGATTCTTCAAACTTTCCTGGAACTTTTCCTAGGCTCACTCATCATAGGCTAAAGAGGGCCTAAGTGCGATACATAACACTTAGTAAATGTGGCACCTACAATACATTACAGCCTAATGAAGGGCTTCCTGCAATAATCTCTTTAGAGACACTTTTTGGATGAATTTTGTGATGGAAATTCTTTGGGAGTGAGGCATTCAGATGACTAAGTTCTTTAGGGTATGAAACAACTATATTAGGGGTTGATGAACCCTAATAAAATCGACATGTAAGTTGGGGTTGATGTGCCCAAATAAATCTGTAACATGCATTTGTCTGTTTCACTACAGTGCTCAAGAGGCAGAAAGGCTAGGTGACTAAGAGAGGCACATGACTCCCTTCAGGCAGGTGACCCTTCCTCTCCCTTATAATCATTATTCTTTTCCATTTTTCCTCCTCTGTCTTCTGACCCTTCACCTTCCTTGAGGATTTTATCCACCCTCTCACAACCTCTCTAAACTCATTATGCCCTTGCAACCCTCCAGTTTAGCCTTCACCCATATAGCTCCCACTTTTCCTAGATAACTAGCCCCACCTCTGACCCATTCATTTTTTACCTCTCAGTAACCTAGGCTTTGGATCCAGTAAAGCCCCAAGGATGAATTTCGATCTTCGACTCCTCTACCAAGCTGTCCTGAAGAATAGACCACATGAACAAAAGATGCGATAGGTCAAACATTATGACTTTATCACTGGTCTGACCTTGCGGCCTCTAATATCTCGCGACCTTGTGACTGGTCCGACCTTGAAACCTATCTTATTTTGTGACCCTGCAACCTTGTGACTGGTCTGACCCCATGACCTCCCCTGCCTTATGACCCTGCAATCTAATGACCCAACGACCTATTCATATTTGTGACCAAGTTAGCCTGAGTCACCAAGTTGCCAATTCATTGATTTGGAACTCCTTTTTCTCCAAACTCTTATGTTGTGCGACCCAATGACCCCCCTCTAAGAAAAAATCTAGCTCGAGATTTTTTCCTGTATTTTGAAGCCCTGCACATGATTTGATTTTGCCTTACATTATTCATGTTGTCTCTCTCATTGTGGAATTGCTTGTTTGACATGCCAGGTGACGATGATCTTGAGAAAATTTTGATTTCTTCTTTCTCTGGAGAGATGTCACCTCCAGTAGTCAAGCCTTCCCATAAGAGTGCTGAAAGCAATATCCAGGAAATCTACTGAGGCCCACCAACTCTTATCTACAAGGATATCAAATGTAACATCAACAAGGCTACCAAACTCTCATGGTTCGACATATATGGAAAATTTTCTAAGCCGAACATCCCTAAGGACCAGGAAGACTTCAAGGTATACCTCAACGTCAAGAGGTCTAGGATCCAAAAGGTGGCCTCGCATTAGCCTATCTTCCCATGTGCAGAGATCATCGATTGGATTATACAGAATACTGATTTAGATCGGTGGGTGGTAAGGAACCATACATGTGTGGCCTTCACAACTATCTCTTTTGCAGACATTGCTGCTTATTATAGGTTGCTAGAGAAAGAAGAGACTTTTAATGCCAAGTGGCTATGTGACTTCTCGGTAGAAACACAGGAGATTTTAAGGTCTTAGTGGCAATACCATTCTAAGTTTTGGGTAAAAAATAATCAAGTGTATAGGGAAGAAGGCCTTAGGAAAGTTTACCAACTCTTGCAGCAATGATGAATCGGTTGTATGGGAGGCCTGAGATCGATCCATTTCTCAGAACATGGATCCCTATCATGTATATTGTCACCATTAGATGCACAATATTAAACTGGTAAAGCATCCTTGCTTTCGCATTAAAGACCAACATACATGCAACGAAGTATCTTATGGTGGATCAACCATCAAAATTCCATATGGCATTGTACCTGTTAGATGCAGTATGTCCAAGGTGTCATTTCGACAATTGGATTTATAACTGGACAACAAATATAGTATGTGCAAGGTGTCATTTCGACAGTTGGAGTTATAACTGGACAATAGATGTGGAAGAACCCGTGCATTGAAATTATAAGATCTTAAAAGTGTGCATGAGTCGACCTCTGAGTCGTTCATCACCCCATTATACTAGTTTCTCTTCAGAGAAGATCCTCCTTGCATGTCAAAGAGAGCTATGGATATGACTACCAGAGTAGCGGATTTATTTCCCATCCATAAGGGCATGTTCATTAGGGTCTTCAACTTGTACAAACCTCCTCACGCACTTCCCAGGTTCACCATAGACAAATTACTGTTGTAGGAAGTATGTCACCAGATGACTAAAGGATTCTCAAAGACAATGAATAAGGAAAAGGAAAATCCTTGGCATGCCTTCCCTCTAACTATGGGGGCATATATTGTTGAAATATTTAAGGAAGTTGAAGCAGAGGGTGAGGAGATGGAGGGATTTCATTTTGTGACTCTAAGTCATTGTACGCATGACCCCAAAAGGATGGTAGAAATGCATTGTAAGAAAAATAACTTTAACTGGTCATAACTGCATACCAAGTAGTGTTACGAAGATAAAGTTAGGAATTTGTACAATGTGTCTTGAGAATTCAACCCAAGCGAGCAACAAGAAAAGGAGGACGAGCAAGGTGAGAATTACCAGGAGGATATAAGCCTACAAGCTAGGTCTACCTTGTTGAAGAGAAAAGGGAAGCAACGAAAAGAAAGTGGGAAACTTAAAAAGAATAGAAGTGAGGAACTAGAATACCCTCCAAGTGAGTAAGAGGAAGATGAAGATAGTAAAACTCTGGAAGAAATAAACGCACCCTGGTCAAGCAAAAGCATGAATTGAAAAGGAAAAGATAAGAAGAGCTAAGGAAGTCAAAAAAATCCAGTAATCAATAGCTTGATGAACTCCAAAAGAAGTGAGAGGAAGAAGAGATGAAAATAAATAAGATAGAGGAGGAAGAGGAACAAAGGACCCGAGATGAAGAAGAGAAGAAGAACATAGGAGAAAATATGAAGAAGATAAGTGAAAGCAGGAAGAGGAGGAAATGAAGAAGGAACATGAAGAAATCAACAAGAATGTTGAGAAAGATCCCCACCAACAACATCAAGAGTTGGAGGTGCAGGTAGAAATTCCTCCATTAGATATCCCTCCATCAACCCCTATCATCGTAGGACACTTGCCCCTTAAGGAATTGGGCATTCCTAACAAGGAAAAAGAAGAAGTATTGGACCCCACAAGACTTAATTTTGACCAAGTCAATTGTAATATTATTCAGGAAAGAAGGAAGTAAATGGTAGGAACCCTGCAAAGCATCTGTCTGTGACCACAAAGAAGGAGATGGTCTTAGATAGTACAATAAATATTGAGATGATTGCTTCGGCCAAAATGTAGGGAGAATAAGTAAGAAAATTACAGAACTCCAGGGAAAGCTTTACACATATGAAGTAAGGATCGCCAGCGCTGAAGAGGACCATAAAAGGCTTGATGAAGAAAATAAATCTCTTCTCCTAGCTCACTCTAGCACGAAGGAATTGAAAACATCAATCAAGGAGGAAGTTGATACCTTGAGAGAAGCCATGGCAGTGGTGTATGAGAATATGTCAAAGCTACATCACACCGTGTCTCCTATCTTATCCATACAGACCGACATCAAGGAAATGTACGCCATGCTAAAACAAGCTTTCACAGCTCTCAACAACATTCATGAGTGGAATAATAAGTATCTAGAGGCACTAGAAGTTATCCCAAAGAAGAATTGGATAACCACCCAGAATGAAAAATTCCATATACACATTAAGATCCAATCACGGGATAAGTTGGCTAGGGATGCTGAGAGGTTCTTTCCCCCTACAACCATTTGCTGAGTGGGTAGGAGTTCATGATTGAATTTCATGGGGTTCCTTCCATTGGGTAATTTGGAGAAGTAAGGAAGAAAGAGGAAATCCTATAGGATTTCAAACACTTCTCTACTCTCTCAAAAAGACTTCCAAAAAAAATACTTACAGCTCGCGAAGGAAAACATCACACGGTATGTGGTGGAGCTAGTGAGGATGTATAAAAAAATTGGTAACTCTATCCAATCAAATCAAGGTAAAGAAAGGAACTATCATTCTAGATGCCCTTGAGTGTCTCCATAGACATGATGAACAACAATAGAAGGTGATGAAAATAGCATACGAATACAAGCTTTGGCACACCTACCTCATGGAGCAGTTGCATATAGATGTTCCAGAATTACCCATTACCAAGTTGTTAAAGTAGGATCAATTTGCTTTGGTTATGCATAGAAAGATAGGATATAATAGGAGCAAGTAGGTATTTGAAAAGTCATGAGGAAGTCCAAGAGTCATGGCTAGACCAACGTTCACCTTATTTTCTATAAATAAACCCTCATGACACATTGTAAAGTATGTTCAACTTTGGACTTGTTTTGATATATATGATTTGAAGAACTTAGGACCTTCTAGGGAATGCAATGAGTAATTGTCTATTTCCACTTTTGGATTTGATGGAGATCATAATGATGGTGCCATGAATATTATCAACTTAATGAATTAGAAGTTCCTATGAGCTTGGTGTGTTATTCCTTCATATGTTTTCTTATGTTGTAATACTTTTCTTACATCAAAGGGATGGTATATGTTATGTGTTCATTATGCTTATGTCATTAAATTGTTTTATTGATGTTGGCATTATATCATTCTAGATTGTGACCTTACTTATGATTTATTTGATTATTGATTGCGAACTTATTCATGATCAGTAACCTACATGTATATGTATGTGTGAATCTCATTTAAGGTCTTGCTAAAATTACTTTTCTTGAGGTTTATGCTTTGTAATTATGTTGTTTCTATTCATGGGATTTATTTTATTTGACACTCATCGGTTATTGACATGCATTTTTTGAAGTCCCATTCGTTCTCTTTCAACTCATACTTTCCGCTTCATCCAAGGAAAAAATCAACCAACAAATGGTAACCAAGCCTACATACCGGATGGGAATCCTAAACCAAATGGTGTAGAATCTGATTGGGACTCTACACTGGGGAGATCCCTTAGTTGTTAGCAGTATAGTCCAAAACGTCAAAAAATTTGGAGCTTGAAGGAGGGATGATAGTCGACACTAACACCCACCCTCACCTTGAAAATTCCCAACAATCTAGTGATCAACCTTGTCCCACTTCCTCCGAAACACCTCTTCATCCCGCCTTTGGTCCGCCTTTCAGGGATCTTCACCTCGAGGAATCTAAACCTCCTCCACTCGAAGATGCTTTGGCAGAAGAGGAAAATCCTCTCTACAAAGTCACATATGAGTAGATGATTTACACCATATCACTCGATAGTTCTCTAAGGGTATTAAGTGCATCCCTACCACAAGTTCACTCCCTAACCCACACACTTCCAAATGTCACCATACCTATAAAGGCGTCTTGGTTAACTCAGTACTACATTTGATTGGAATGATTTTGGATGACGATGCAGATGTTGTTGAAAGACTCTCTATTGAAGGATTGGAGAGCCCTCGAGGATTCGAGAGAGAAGGCCCTAGGAGTATCATTACATGGGATGATAACTAACCGTGGAAGGAGAATATACAGGGTAATAACCAACCGCTACCAGAGAATGTCGGGGTGAATGATAAACCACCTAGGGGGAACACTGAGGTGGTCTAGAGGCTAGGGGTTTGAGATTATTTGGAATTAGAGTATCCTTTACAATGTAGATCCCCCCCCCCCCCCCCACAACAAGGGACCTCTTGGTCACAGGAACTGGGAAATTTTCGAAACATTAGAATTTCAGGGATTTAGGACATATGACGGTCCCTTGAGGTAATGGCAGACAACCCCCTCACACTAGTGAAGGGTCTAGGTTGGGCACTGAAAGTGATTCTGAAGGAAACACCAACCATGTTATATTTCTTCCACCACCAAGAGATAACCGTCAATAACATTTAGCCTAGATTGCCTATTCCTCTTTAGGCATCTGAGTTCCTCTTCATGACATGCCTCACCACCACTGTGAATGAAGATCATATAATAAATTTTTACTTAGCCTTGGAAATGATGAGGGTGTAGTATGATGATGTCACTTGCAGGCTCTTTCCGTAAACCCCCGAGAATAAATATGCTACATTGTATTACTCCTTGCCGATGGCTTCCATATGAAATTGGGATGATTTCCAAAAGACCTTTCTTGAAAAGTTCTCCCAAGATAAGTCACTATCTATGCTCTTGACCAAATTAAGCACTTTAAAGTGCCATAAGAAGGAAAAGGTCAAATACTTTAATTAGCGATTCACTACCATTTTGAATAAATTCCCAACAGATGTGGCTCTTGATGATTCTATCATTTTTTTTTATCACACCAAAGCTCTACTGTGTGATATCATTGAGTTTTTCAAGAGAGAAGCTAAAGCTACTTTATTTGAAAACTTCACAGAAGCCCTTTCCATAGAGAAGGATTTGTTATCCATTGGAGCAGTCAAGCATGCAACCCGGGAAGATTTTAAGTCGATAGGAAATAAGGCCCAAGCCTCAACTTGAAAATTTGGAGATAAGGATAAGGATTATTTTGATTTCGAGAGCTCATTGAGAAGTAAATCAGCTAAACCTTTCTTTAGAAAGAACGCTAATCCCCCCATGAAATTAGCTTAGAGATCCAATGCGAATTTCAACGAAGAAGAGCTAGGTATGGAAAATTAATGCACCTTTCACCAAGAAGCCCATTTAGAAAAAACATGTCCACAATGGATACCCAATATGACTGCAGCAGTTACCAAGGTACTTGAGGATTAGACCATTGGAGATGAGGAGGAAGAGTCTAACGACCCTGAGGAAGAAGCCACTCCCCCTAATGAGAATGACGGTTCCCCTTTTCTAGCTTTTGAGGTCATCTGCAGAGGAGAAGTCCAATCTATCCAAGAGGTCAACATAGGAGACACCCTTCCCCCTAAATCACCAAAGACCTATAACCTTAGGAGTAAGGGGCTAGTAATAGATCCCACACTATAGGAGAAGAAGAAGACACTGTTGAGGAGGATTCTTCCACTGAACAACTCGAAACAACTGTTAGCCTCAACTCCCAAGAATTCATCTAGCCAAACTCCAAAAGATACTTCGGTAAGTGGTAAGGGAAACTCCTTGATTCCCAAAACTTCAAATAAGTCCATGAAGTCCCCTTCCATCCCTCAAGCATATACAAAAGGCACTACTAAGTTAGACTTGGGGTACAACATCATTAAAGATATGAAGAAGACATTGACCAATAATTCGTTGTATGAGCTTTCCAAGATAGCTAACCAGCGTGAATTAATTATGAAAACCTTCTCTACCTTGTCCTCCACCAAGAAGTCTACCTCATCCTCGAAAGTTAGCTCACCAGGTCAATCCTAGACCTCGATTATCCTCCAATCCATTGTTAATGTCGTGAATGTAAATTAGAGAGGCTCAACACCCCCGTTCCTTCTAATGTTTGAGATCTTTAACTATAATGTACACAACTGTCTTGTTGATTCCAACGCATCAACTAAAATCATGACTTTATCCATTTTAAAAATTTGAACATCCAGTCTAAGAAGATGGATGCCAAAATCATTAAATTGGATAGATCTCAAGTTCCTGCGGTGGGAGAATTAAACAACGTGATAATTAGGCTGTAATCTGATTCTAGGGTACATCAATGCATTGACATAGTGGTGGTTGACATTCCAAAAACATATGGGTTGTTTCTTAGTAGAGAATGGCCGAGTAAGCTCCAGATATATTTTATGACTGACTACTCCCACTTATGGATGCCTTATAAAGGTAAGAACAACCATATCAGAGTCAATAGCGAGCCCAATACGAAGCATATGGTCACTGTACTGTGTTGAGGCCTCAGAAATCGCTGCCACAACATTGGGGGATAACCACCCGGTCCGGACCTTAGTACAACTCCTTTTCCGTTTGGAATGGTGGCTTCGACTGGAGATAACGGGACCAGTTTCCCGATAATGAAATAAAAAGGATGGATGGGTGATGAATAGTTTTCTTAAGTGATAGGCGACTAGCTTATTCTATTGACCGAAATAGGGAAACTAATACTAATCCCGGGAACAACTTATTCATTCAGAATGCAGCGTTAAATAATCTTTATCTATCTAATAGTCATATAGATGACTCTGTAAAATAAATAAGAGACATTCAATCATTCAAAGATTACTTCATGTGAATAGTCACAATGAAGCGATAAATACAAATTGCTGCATTCACTGTTTATATCATCGATACATATATACGATTGAAAGGGAAGCATGCGATAAACAACCAATAGTGGAATGCATAAGGAATGCTGTGAAAAAACACACATATATATAAGCGATAATAGCAGGAGCGATTTAAACAACAATTCATATAACGAAAATGAGTACAGACGCAGATAATAGTACCATGTGAGCTGCAGATCAATCCGAAATATCAATTGCTATTCAAAATTCCTTCTTCAACACAGAAATGCTTTCAAACAATGACAATAGTGCACATTTGCATAAAATCCTTCCTCATTAAATTCAGAATAATTGGTCAAGTTTCATAAAAGAATATCCCTGAAGTACAATAGTGCAACTTCAGGGTTTAAGTCATATACAAAACTTTTACGACCCTTTCTAAATGCATGAAAGGGTCTATAAATACTACTAAGCTAAACAA
This sequence comes from Pinus taeda, assembly GCA_000404065.3. Classification (NCBI taxonomy): domain Eukaryota; kingdom Viridiplantae; phylum Streptophyta; class Pinopsida; order Pinales; family Pinaceae; genus Pinus; species Pinus taeda. Next base: position 103,563 of record APFE031196851.1, on the reverse strand, counting down.
AATCTATGAAACAAAATCCTACTAAATTGGTATCAATAAATGCAGTCTATCTCTCAGGAGCGATCTGGCAGTCGGCGAAGTGATTCATGCCTCAGGTTGTTTGCCCTTAAACCTTAGCTGGCTTATCGCAAGCATCGGCTCCACTTCTGGCGGTTTGTTGAGGCGCAAATTGAATTGGGCGGCGAAGGTGGCATCCTGAATGTCGGGTATGATATACCCGACAGCATCCATGAGGCATTTCAAGGCGGCTCTTTGGCTGTATGGATTGATTAGGAAGAACCAATAAGCATCCCATGTTAAACTGTTGACTCCAGCGATCAATCTTCCGTTTCTCTCCAGCTCCGGGTAGCAAGAGTGCTCCAACATATTTGTCACTGTTAATTGACCTGGAGTACATTGGGAAATCATATTAGACAAATAAAGCGTATTATTTACTAATTCAATCAAATTTCCAGTGGTTGTTTTGCATCTGGAAATTGCTCTTTCTGCCTTCATTAGTTGCGATTGCCATTCTGTGAATAATATTTCTTTGTGCGATTCCAGAATTCTAGGTAGATTAGCCGCCTGGCCTACATCGGAATCCTGCCATTCTATAAAGTTTGTCAGTGTTTCTTCGGCCTGATCCAAATCGGTCCTCGCTTTGTCTACCTTTTCACTTATGGATGCTACCAACTCGCACAATGGTTCTGCTTGTGTAATCTGCTGACATAATAGCTTAACTTGATTAATCAATGCCTTATTTAACTGAAGCGCTTCTGCCTTGAATTCATCTATCTGAGGGAGCTTTTTCATTTTCTCAATTTGAGTGGTTAATTGAGCGATTTGTTCATCTTTTGCTTTCATTGTTCCCTCAGTCGATATTCTCAATTGCTCCAATGCCGCCGATAGCTCCCTTTGTCTTTGGATTGCGCCTTCATCAATCCTTTGCTTTTCCTCTTGTAATTGCTTAGTCAGCTGATTATTGTTATGTTGCTGTACTAGCAATTCTTTCTTCGCCTGCTCTGCCTTCTGCTGAACTTCTGATAATTTCGCTTGTAGCAACGAGATGTCCTGATCCTTGGCTTTTAATAAATTGCTTACCTCCGATGCTTTATCAATGGTCACCGCCGAATATGCTCCAGCGAATTGTGATAGCTTGGTTAAGTCATTGGAGGGGTCGAATTCCTCTTTCCACACAACATTGCCCGTCACTGTTGATTCAGGGAATAGGGAAGGTTGATCAGCTCTTCTCCTTTTCCTCTGTCGCTTTACAACAACTTTATGCTTAGGGCTATAAAATACATCCAAAGGGGGAATCTCTTCAATTTGCAAAATGATTTCACCCGATGGTTCTTTAGGAATTATCTCTGCTTCTCTCGATTTGGGTAGGCCGCTGGTTTCGCCCGAAACCGGTTTCGATGTCGCCTCTTGCGCGTTGCCCTCTTTAGAAACCTCATCATCTTTCGAGCACTCTAGGTTTCTGATGATTGTACTGAATTGCTGCCATTGCTGCAGCAAATTTGGATCAACTAGTATATCATTATTATTTTTAGAGGTGCTCTCTTCTTGGGCTTTCGCCTGGGTTTCTTCTAGTCGCTGTACATTTTCCTGAGTTACTTCCTGCCTCTGGCTATGTGCTTCCTCCTACTGTTTTGATGTAGTAGAAGGAGGCGTATTACTTAGCTGCTCAGGCTCGCTTGATCTTGTTGTTGTTGGGACAGTCGCTAACAGGTCTAGAGGCAGAGTTTGCAACCTTTGTTCTCTAATTCTGTTAAATTCGACTATCCCTTCATCGTTATACACATTTCTGGCAAGCGACTTAACTTGATACAGCGATTCGGCCGATGCAAACAAATCCTCGAATCTGTCTTCTTTGTGCTCGACCTTGGCCAATTTGGCCTGGTCGAGCGCATTGTAAGCGATCTTCCTCGGATCATACTGCCTTCTTGGCAGGGTAGCCAGAGTAAGCAAATTCATTTTCCCAGCTTCCTTCTCTGCATGTTTGATATCATGCAGGGTATAAATTCCAATTCGTAAAGGAAAAGAGGGCCAAACATGTTTTTTCGCTCTTTTCAGGGTCTGAGTAACCCCATCAGCACTGATTTGATAAGCTACTTCCCTGGCAAGTAATTTATCGGGGATGTAAAGTGGTAGCACATGTGGCCTGGCCTGACTGCCAAAAACTCTGATGTAGGTGAATTTCTCCTCCCCAAACCAACTTGATATTGCGGTCAAATCTACCCCTGCTTGCTCAGAAATCTTCGGGGCAGGCTTATCAAAAATAGAATAATGAATTGGCAACATAAAACCGTTGCAGATTTGATAAAGGTGGTGCTTATAATTAGTCTTCCATAATTTTTGATAATATATATGAATGGGTGTGGGGTCTTGCGATGTCCACCTCCATCACAATACAGGAAATTCAGAATTAAAACACAACACATCCATCACATAGGCACTATAATAGAATGGCGGAATAACCCTCTCTGTGACGCGAAAGTCAGACCTGAAATCGAGAATGGCTTTGGCCAGTTTGTCTGATAATATAACCGCCCAATCCATAATTTCTCCACTACATGCCGCCTCCATTAAGGGGACCATTTCTATGGTGAAATTGGCAGAGTCATGCAATCCCCATAACCTACACATCATAATTCCAGCATATCAGTAAGGAGAGCATAGGGAGTCAACTGAGTACTTACCCGAGGTTTCATGCTTGTGTTTCGCTGGATTCTGTCTCCAGCCTCGAATTGGTTCAGACTCGGTCTCGTTCTCTGCTCGAAATTTCTCCAGAAATGCCGCATTATATTTCTTCTCTTCTTGCGGTAGGTGATACATTAGCCTTAGGTCTTCGGCTCGAAACGAACCGAAAATCCTCCCGTCTGCAGTGTTAAACAATCTGTTGATAATTGGGAGCTCTTGGATTTCCCATCTTACCACATCTGTGTATGGGAGAACTTGCTCCCCGGCTGCTATTCTGTGCAAAAAGGAGTCAGCCAAGACTTTTAAATTGGCGTCGGATTTGCTTGTATTATCGCATGAGACTTCTATCCCAGTCACCTTTGGCTCTTTTGCTTCAATCAAGTTATACGTCCCTTGCCAAGTGGTCCTGGTAAGTCCTAAGCACGTTGTATCTGATATTAGCCCTTTGTTCTTTCCGCTTGGATCAACGACAGCTTGCCCTGCGGCTGGCGGAGCAGTAGGCATTGTAGTCTTCTTGGATTTCTTTCCCATTCCACTTTCTTCTGTTTCTATGGAAGAATTCTGCACAGAGTGAAAGATAGGCGTAACACAGGCAACAATAACATGAATTGAACAAAATGAAGCATATATATATCTGGGTGCATTCATAGCGATCAATTGACTTAAGGTGGCCTTAGGATCAAATCTATGGATAGATCTCAAGCCTGTTATTCTCATTAAATGGTCGTTACGGCCTGTCAATCTCATTAATTCCAGTTGCTTCGATTAATGGCTGAATGATTTATTTGAAGCATGCTTTGGGTGATTTGGCGGTTTGAATGCGGATGAGCGGATTTTCAAAGGATATGGCCTTAATTACGAATAAATCATATTAAACTGCCTTTATGACTGTTACATTGAAAACTGCGCTTTTTACCCTTTACGCAATCGGGCATCGTGGAAATGCTAAGTTATTGCATTGGTCTTGTTTAGAATCCCCGATCGCCGATAGTGATATCGCATCGCGTTGGGAATAGCTAGTAGGGCCGCTTAGGATGAGGACATGGTGAGTCGCCGATCGCCGATAGCGATATCGCATCGCATCGGGCGAGGGGGAGCTTATTTGCACTTTAAGTGTTATCACCGATTGCCAATTTCCGATTGCCGATTTCGCATCACATCAAAGAAAGGGTCATTACTTATGTTACTTTATGCTTTGCCGATATCCGATAGCGATTTCGCATCGACGAAAACCAAGATGTCCCTCATATTGTGCTTTCTTTGTCATTGCGATATGTGATCTCGCGATCGCTTTATGACAATGATAAAGATAAATCGTTTTATGTTGGGGTTTTTTGATTGGTTTTATTAAAAAGGCCTTTTAATGGTGTTTTCTTTTATTCGAGCGTTTTTTGAAATAGAACTTTAAATTGATACCAATTTGAAACAAAAATTAAAAAGGGACCCATTTCACATTATAGTTTTGGAATTTTAATGATATGAAATGGGGGGTTGTTGTATGGCACAACAGGTTGACAATTACTGTGAGGTAATTAGGAGTTAGAAAGACACATTTTTATCGCTCCACACCCAGTTTCTTTATCTCCATCAAATTCTGAATCAGAGTATCCAATCAAGTTGAAGTCGTCCACCTGTGTATACTTGATTCCAATGTCTCGAGTTCCCTTCAAGTACCTTAGAACGCTTTTTGTAGTAGACCAATGTCCCTCATAAGGCTTTTGCATAAACCTGGAGAGGATTCCAACAGTAAACAAAATGTGTGGTCTGGTAGTAGTTAGGTAGTTGAGACTCCTTACACGTTGTCTATACTTTGTTGCATCCTCAAACTCTTTTCCTTCAATAAATGTGAGCTTTAAGTTTTGTTCCATTGGAGTAGTAAGAGGATTACATTATGTCATGCCAAACCTGTTTAACATATCTTCAATGTATTTCTTTTGAGAAAGAAATATGGACTTCAGACGTTGGGTTACTTCAATACCAAGATAGTAATGAACATGGTCCAAATCAGTCATTTCAAAACTTTTCCCCAATTCCTTCTTTATGGATGCAATGTAGCTTTCATTGTTCCCTGTCATTAAAAGATCATCTACATATACCACAAGATATACAACTATTTTTCCAACTTTCTTGACAAATAAAGTTGCATCATCAAGATCATAATGTTTGAAATTGAGTTTCAGAAGATGCTCAATTAGTTTATCATACCAGGCTCACAGTGCTTGTTTGAGGCCATACAAGGACTTCACAAGTTTGCATAATTTATGTTCATTTCCTTTCACAACAAACTCCTTCAGGCTGGACATAAAAACATTCTCTTTTAGATCTCCATTCAAGAAAGCAGTTTTTACATCCATTTGATGGACTTTCCAACTGTTCTGAGCTGCTAGGGCAAAGAGTGTCCAGATGGTAACCCATTTTGCTGTGGGGGAAAAAGTATCCTCATAATCGACCCCTTCCTTTTGTGCAAAACCTTTTGCCACAAGCCTAGATTTATGCTTGTCAAGTGAGCCATCAGCTTTATGCTTGTTCTTGTAGAGCCACTTGCATCTAATTGGTTTAGTTCCTAATGGAGGATCAACCAGCTTCCAAGTGTCATTCTTTATGAGGGCATCATATTCCTTTTGCATTTCTTCTTTCCATTCATCATGAAAAGCAACTTCTTTGAAGGAAGTTGGTTCAAAATCTGTAGACAGGTTCAATTCATAATCATAAGAAACATCCATATCAACAGGTGAATTAGAGTCATCTACATCACCTCCATTTTTTCGGTTTGAATTTCTAGTTCCTGTCTTTCCAACCTCATCAGGATGAACACTTTCAAGTGTCTTTGTCAGCCACTTTGGGGGACCTTTCTCAGATGGTCCAGGCTGCTCCGTTGATTGAGTTGGGACTGAATCAAGATTAAGTCTCCTAATTCTATCAATCATGTCACTTAAAGCATCATCCGTTGTTGGAGTTTCACGCGAGGGAGAGTGTTCTTTAGAAGAAGATTCCACATATTGATCTAGTATAGGAATCCCCCCTTCAAGATTTGGAATTTGATTATCAAATTCTTGAAATGATTTTGCTTTTGCAAATCTATCCAAGTGATCAAGTTGCTGCTCAACAACATTGTCAGTGTTGGATGATTCAAGAAAAATTACATTTCTAGATACAACAAACTTTTTATTTACTTCATCATAGAGATGGTATGCTTTGGAGGTGTTTGAATACCCCAGGAAGATACACCTACGACTTCTTGCACCAAGTTTGTTTCTATGTACCTTTAGTATCAAGGCATAATAGGTGGAACCAAGGACCCTGATATGCTTTACCAAAGGAACATGTCCATACCACATTTCATATGGAGTCTTGTTTCTAATAACATTAGATGGACATCTATTCTTTATATATGCAGCACATAGAACGGCATCAGCCCAAAACATTATCTTTACATTTTTGAAGAAAAGAATGGATCGTACCATATTTAAGATTGTCCTATTCATTCTTTCAGCTACACCATTCTGTAGGGGATTATAAGGTAAATTTTTTTAATGTTTGATCCCATGTTGGCGAAGATAGTTTTCAAATTCATTTGATGTGTATTCTTTTCCATTATCAGTGTGAATAGACCCAATATGAGATTGTGCATCATTTTCAATCCATTTATGAAAGTTCTTGAATGTTTGAAAAGCATCAGATTTGTTCTTCAATAAATAAACCCAACACATTCTGGTGTAGTCATTAATAAATGTCATCATATATTTATTTCCATTTGCAGAAGGAACAAGCATTAGACCACATAAATCTGAATGAATGAGTTCAATTTTTCTATGTGCTCTTGAATTTGAATCATGAAAAGATTGTTTGCTATGCTTTCCTAGAATACAAGCATCACATTACTTAAATTTCCTAGGAATTGTAGGCAAACCAGCAACACCATTTTTCTTCAACAAGCGGAGGTTGTCATAGTTCAAATGTCCAAATATAGCATGCCATAATAAAGTTGATGGAAGTGTACCTTCTTCATAATGAGAATTGTATGAGAAATGTTGTGCACGAGCAAAGGTTCCTTGCAACTTGAGTAGCCTTTCTTCTCCTATTCCCCTCATGACAAGTGAGTGGTCAGATGATTTTCTTACCTCAAGCTTGCCATCAAATATATGATTGGAATGACCTCGCTGGTGGATGTGGAACAAGGAAAACAAGTTTCTCTTAAGCTCTGGTAGATATAGAACATGATGTAGAAAAAAGTCTGGAAGACCAGGCAGTTTAAGATTGATTGTACCAAGCCCTGATGGCTTGATTTTTTGATTGGTCTGTAAAGTATACTGCTCCATCAACATTGTCAGTAAATTCTTCAAAAAAATGTTTTCTATGAGCCATGTGGCGAGTTGCTCATGAATCAAGCAACCAATCATTTTTCCAAGAAGCAAGTGAAGCATTAAATAAATCTTCATTTACTCTAATATTACATTGTGCCACAACATAGTGAGCAGATTTAGGTGCTTTACCTTTGTCTGTATCATTATTTTTACCTTTCTGTTGGTTTCTTTGCTGCTCAATTTTGTCCCATGGTAACTTACATGTAGAGGCATCATGTGATCGATTTCTTTTGCAACGTATGTAGTGCAAATTTGCCTTTTCTCCTTGAGAGTGTCTGCCCCCCCTGCCTCTAAAATATCTTCCTCTTCCTCTTCGACCACCTCTTCCTCTGGAAGAATCTTTAGCAGGATTCTTTTCTTTATGAGCAAGGCACACAGCTTCTTTAGAAGATTCAGGGTCTGTCTTCTTTCCAAAAGCTTTCTCTCTTTCAGCAAACTTTTTCACAAGAAAGTCAAAGGTGATATCTTTGATATTTCCACTTGCTTGCAATGACTCAAGATAATTGGAGTAAGTAGGATAAAGTGCCTTGAGAAAAGTGATAAGAGGAAGATCCAATTCAACCTTATTGGATTTGATATCATGCATTATAGACTTTACTTTAGATGCAAGAGCAAGAGGATCATTATTTTTCATTTCAAGAGTGAAGAGTTTAATCATGAGTTGAACAACTTCAAATGCAGAATGTGAGTCATAGAGTTCTTTCAACTTTTGTAAGGCTTCAAAAGCAGTTGAAAATGGTGAAATATCACAACTCACCTCTTCATTTACAGATGCTATGATTAATACATAAGCTTTGTTGTTCTTGTTTTCCCAAATGACGAGCTCTTTGTCTGATGTAGGTTGTTCTGGCTCTTTGTCTCCGTCTCCAATACACACTCCTTTCCACAACTCATTGAAAATGAGCGTGTGTTTTATCATCCAGGACCACTCAGGATAGTTCTCTTTGCCAGTGAGAACTATTCCCACGATGTATATGATTGAATGCATACTGTAACAAAAAACTTATGTTGCAAAACTTTTACTCTTAATGGGAAAAAATATAGTTCTGATATGACTGGACAGCAAACTCAACTTGACATATATATCGGCACTATTCAAAATATATATTGGTTTCTTTTTACATTGATCACCCAATGCAGCCCTTCAAAATATTTTAACACACAGCGATGATTTTAAAACATGCACAAAATCAGGGCTCAACTCACATCATAGGACAGCGCTTCATAGGCAGCATACCAAAACAGCTCAATACACCATGTACATTCAATGCATGGCTCAACTCACATACGCATCAACTCACATATGCATTTAACATATTTTACATGCCATGAACAACGTTCAACGTATGGCATGCCAAAATAGCGTTCAACGTATGGCATACCAAAATAGCATTATAGTACCAGCGTGAAGATGCTAGCCAACCGTTCACAATTCCATGCCAGCATTAATATAATGCCTAAAACTTCAACACATTGGATACCATGTAGCAGGAATGACAACGTAAATACAATGATCCGGCAATTCGAACTAGCTTTACAATGAAATCACCATATCAGTGTATCTTGTCATGTAAAATCGATTTAAAATAAAAATCGTACCCAACTTTGCCCATAAAATCACCATATCAGCATAGCTTGTCATGTAAAATCGATTTAAAATAAAAATCATCTCCAGACACCCGGCCTCCTTGTAATCAAATGAGCATCCATGTTTGTCCGAATATCGGTGCAGAAAACATAACCGCACTCACTCAGCAAGGTTTTATTCGGAGCTACATTCTCTAGGCGTTCGCCATAGGTGTTCATTCAACACAGAGAAACAAAGGGTGGAATGGTTATGTGTTAGACAGTGGAAGTGATTATGCGTTAGATAGTGGCAGCGACTACAGAGTGGTGGTGATTGTGGAGGGGACAGTGAGCGCAATAAACAGTGGACAGAGAGCACAGTAGGCAGACTCCACAGGGGCAGAGGACAGAAAGCACTAGGCAAAAGGGAGTTACAACTATTTTTGGGAGTTGGCTCTGATACCATGTCAGGCTAGGCAGTAACTCCTCAAAGAAAAATTGATTCGTATATCTTATTCATTCAGGTTGGTCTTCATTATATACATGAGGGAGAGATTGTTCACTTCATCTCCCGATGACTGTTCATATTACTTATTTATTTATTTACATTATATTCACCAATCCTGATGATTAGGTGTCAACAGGAATGAAGCTCCACTGTCCAGGTACCACACACATCCCACCATGGATGAAACCATGCATGCGATAAGGGAGGAATCCAACTCAAACTGTGAGGCCATTGCCTTAACATCAGATCCCTTCGAGGATCCTTTCGCGGATTTCTTCTATGGACAATTTGTAGCATAATGTCCCACTTCATGACAATGAAAGCATTGCACTTTCGATTTGTCAAACTTCTTCCCAGCATGGGAAGAACTGGATTTGGGATGGGATGCCTTCCCTTACCCTTTCCTCACCTTACTCGCTAAGGCTAGATTTTTCTCATGATCTTGCTTTGATGAGGATCCATCTCTAGTGCTTCTTCTTATCTCCTCCTGCATCAGATCCGACCAAAGTCGTTCCCAATCTGGCAGTTTTTCTCTTCCATTAACCAAGTCTTGGTAGCTATGCCAGCTCTTAAGAAGACAGAGGAGTGGAAGACTCACAATGTCATCATCAACAGTCATGATCCCTACACTTCCAAGCTCATCCCTGCAGGTGGTGAGCTTGTTCAGATATGTAGAGTTCATGTCACCCTTTTCACACTTGATTTTTTGAAGCTTGTCTTTCAGTGCCAACTTCCTCTGATCGTTGTTTTTCTGATATAGATCTTTCAATGTTTTCCACATCAAAAATGGTGTCTCCTTCCCATGGAGGCTTGAGACAATGTGGTCTCGAACTCCCTTATCCTTGCTCTAGCCATGCAATTCTTACATTCCACCAATTATGTAGCGTCAGTCGGCTTGGGGACTTCTTGATCAATGAAGTCCTTTAGACCATTATCCTCTAATACTACTTCCATGTGATCCTTCTAGGCTATATAATTCGAGTTGCCATCAAGGGCATACTCGAGCCTCAAATCGTTACACCATTGATGAAATTGAGATGTGATAAGAACTCGATTTCTATATTCAAGAACCTCAACATTTGAACTTCTCCCATCTTGTATATTGTTCTTCGCTTTGATCACCTTTGCTCTGATACCATGTAGAAATTCCCACTGTAGATCAACAAATTATGTAATATTCACAATGGAATATTCTAGAAATTGATAGTACATTTCCCTTCCATCTGATCTCAACTGGGTCTCTGTCTGAACTGACATGCACGAGTTATTTATGAGAAGGTTATCTGAAGTGCAGCAGTTACATGCATGCATGCATTAACTAATTGAACTCACATTAATTCAACAAACTATTTGAATTAGTCTAACTAGACTTGACTTAGTTAACTGAGCCAACTAATTATAACTCATCCTTATCTCTTTAACTGATGGATAAATTCCTTAATTAATAGAGAAGCTATTGCACGTCCCCACATAAACTTCATGTTTGATTTCCCTTAACTAATTAACTCAAGATGAATTAACTAATTATTTTACAAACAACTACTAAGATCAAATTCGAATTTTACTTCTCTATTTTAGTTGAGGGACTAACTAAAATAGGAAGGTATCCTGAAATGCTATTTATAGAAGTACTAAATTCAGCACTTCTATATTTAGAATTTCTTGTTGTTATTTTCAACACTAGTTTACACAGAGGTAACCCCTCCATTAGCACTGCCACTTCCATGATTTACCCTCCTTATGTCGTTGCTACAACACAAGTTGGTCCCTCTATCCCTGGCGGTACAACCCCATTAGCAGTCATGCTCTTGGGCAGCCTATGCTCTATGGGGGAATTTACCCTTAGGGAAAGCTCCTCTCATTAGTTGTGCTAGCCCAAATACTCTATATGCTAGGATGAACCCTTACTAAAGTCACCAATCCTTAGAGCATAATCCTTATATGGGGGTGCCTCATGGTTGCTCCGGTGGCTCTACCACCTATGACCTGTTTAGTAAGCTCCATAATCCATTTTTATCTTCTCTTGATTTATTGAATATGGAAAAGTTGACAAATTACCCCATTAGACACGATCCCTGTTGGCCACCTATGTCTGCGAAATTACCCTTTGATATCCCCAAATTTGAAGTAACTCCTGGAGAGAATCCATCCACTCGTATTACCACATATAACTTGTGGTGTTTCTTTAAATATTGAGTGGATTATTCAATTAAATTATGCTTGTTCCAATGCACTTTAACTAGGGATTCTACCAAATGGTACATTGAATTGGACACAACATCCTACAATGACTTTTCATCCTTAGCTCAAAACTTTTAAATGCACTTTCAGTTGCTTATGAGGTACGATAATGATTCTGACTTCTTGTCTAACTTTAAACAAGATGATGCCACCTTGATTTTTGATCACCTTCAAGAGTGGCATCATCACAAGAGGTTTGTTATAACCAAGCTTCCTAATGAGATACTGAATAATTGGTTCATTCGATCATTAAGACCTCAAATCGCCAAAGATATATCTATGTTATGGGTTGTCATTGAGGAGAAAGATATCTTAGCTGCCCAGCAACTAGATTTGATTTATTCACAGTCGGCCATGCCTTATGAAGTACTTCCTTATGCTCCTAAGCCTTTGACCCATCGAAGCCTACTCTTGGCCCACATGTTGATGGTTTGATTGAGTTTGTTTCTGACTCCATGAGCCAACTTGCTGCCCAACTTGGGCAATTGATTGTTACATTGAAATCCACAACAAGTGCATCTAGATTTACAAAAAACACTTTCTTTTAAGAAGTCCACCAATGTTCTTACGGTTAAATCCACAACACCTAAGAACAATCAACAAATTGGTGGTAATATATATATATATACACACAAAAAATCAAATTGTTTTAATCTCAACCAAACCTACAAAATCAGGGAGAGGACACAACTGAGTGTCATTGAAATTTGTGAATTATGTAAACGATACTCTAGAGGAAGCACAAAATATGGGAAAATATCTCAAGATATCTTTTCATGAATCAATAGAACTGGTGGGATAGGGGTGGCTAAAGTTGAACTAGGAAATCTCTTAGAAATTTTCAAAACTAGTATTTTGAATACACTTAGTTCAAAATTGGATGCCATGCATGCTAAGAGAAATAGGGAAGAATCCAAGCTAGCCTTGGATATATTCTATTCTAAATTCCAGAAAAAGAACCCACTTAGAGAATATCCCTTAAATATTGTGGAGGTGTGTAATGTTTGTGAGAAAGAGCATTCCACCCAAGAATTCCATTCCTTGCCTAGACTTAAAGCAATATTCCAAGAGGTAGACACATGGACTAAGTAAATATTCTTTGTAACTCAGAAGAAGCTCTGGCCTCCTCAAGCACCAACACATCTTGACTCTTCCCAGCATTTCACTCTCCCTTTTGGATGTTACCCCCTTATGCCATGGCCATAGTGGCCCCATCAAGTGAAAGGAAAAGGATGGACTCTAGGATGGAGATAACCCTCACATTTTGGAAATATGACGCCTCCTCAACCCCAACAACTCCAACTATCTTAAAATCAACCCACTCAAACTCAACCAAGACTGCAATTGTAGAAATTATGGTGTAGATTTGCAATTGCTCATGAAGTTTTAATCAAAAACACAAGACACAAACCTATTCTACTGCTCTACGTAAATCAATTGAAAAATTAGAACATCAATCACAAACATGCAATGGGAAATAACACACATCCACACAATATTTTTCCCAGGGAAGCAATCTACTATTAACCCCAGTGCCTGCTTGCATTAATCTGGTGAATAGATATGTATTACAATTTCTTTTCTCAACTAGGAACAACCTACAAGTGAATAAAATATCTCTTTGCTCACTAATAATCTTTGACCTATACTTAGTCAATTTATTCCCTTGCTTGATCCCCTATTTTCTTGTGCAATTCCTAAGGAAATTATGCCCCTATTATTTAGGAATTTCCTCCAAAATTCTTACGAAATTACCAAGGTTGATCATATGATTGTATGCAACACTTGTACACTCAAGACTAGTCTACAACTAATGTTACACTGCCTTGGAATCTCCCTCACAGCTGAGTAACTCGAATTCTCTACATGCATTATCTATTTTGGGTTGATTAATCAGCTAATTGGACGATCACTGAGTTTGACTGAAGTCCCACTACACAATTATCCTTCCACTATCTCCTCCAACAGTTAGAACTAGTTTAACTAAAAACAACTTGAGATAAGTGACTTCTATTGCTACAAATTAGCAATCACACATGCTTAATTGAACTCCAACTCATCTAACTAGAATTTGCTAAGTAAAATAAGTGAAACAATCCATGTCACACAAGTTAATTGCATCCAAGTTGTCTGTTGATATGGAAATTCGTATTTTCTCAATTTGACCAAGGCAAAATCAAATTGAGACTTTTTTTTTGCATGTTTCGGCACTCCCTTTGAGAAATAAAGGGATTATCAACCACAACTATCCTGCACCTATGGAACTTTAACTTCCCTTTTGACAAAGCCTTTGTGAAAATGTTAGCATCTCATTCCTCTATCGGAATGTATTGTAGCAAGATTATCTTCCTCTGCACATAGTCCCGTAAATGGTGATACTAGATATCTATATGCTTGGATCAATCATGAAATACAATATTATTAAAGAGATTGATGCAACTCTAATTATCAAAATATATCACAATTGGATCATCATCTGACCAAATAGTCCCACAATTATCTTTCTCATCCATATCACCTCACATGTTGCTTGAATTGCAGCCATTTATTTTGCTTCTGCCGAGTTCAGCACCACATATTTTTGCTTCTTGTTGTACCAAGAAACCAATACAAACCCAACACTAAAAATTCCACCTGATGTACTCTTTTCCTCGAATTGACTCCCTGCCCAATCTGCATCTGTGAAGACACACAGATTCACTCCCTCTTTCTGATTCCAAACTACATAGTTCTTCTGAGGTACTGTAAAACATTCTTATCTACCTTCAAAAATAATTTGGTTGGCCTAACCATAGCTTGGCTCAGCTGGTTGACTACATAACACATATATGATTGTGTATTCACAAGATGCATTAGTGAACCCACTAGCTACCGATAAATGGTAGCATCCACTTCTTCACCTGAAGTGGAATCCTCCTTCCTCCAATTGATCACTAAAGGTGTCTCCATGGGTTTATATCTCTCCATGTGGAAGATCTTTAGTATCCCATTTGCATACTTTCCTTGAGACACAAATAGTCCCCATTGCCTTTCCATACTTCCAACCCAAGGAAGTAATGCATGAGACCCATCTCCTTCATTTCAAATTCCCTTGCAAGGTCCTCCTTGCAAGATCTGGCCAGTTGAGCATTGGTAGTTAAAATCAAATGATCAACATATAAGACAATGATAATAAATTTACCTTCTACCAAAATATGATAGAGGTTCACATCTGCCTCACTTTTGGTGAAGCCCAAACTGGTTAGATATTTTTCAATCCCGGTGTACCAAGAACAAGGTGTTTGTTTGAAATCGTATAACACTCGCCTGAGTCTTCTCACATCATACTCTCAATCAAATGTCTCGAAACCTTTTGGTTGCTCGATGTACACCTCCTCCTCAATAAACCCATTGAGAAATGTTTTTCTTACATCCATTTAGTGGATCTTCCACCCCATCTATCCAACTAGCGCAAACATTGATCTAATGGATGAGTACCTTACTATAGGAGAAAAGGTCTCATCATAGTCAATTCCCTCAACTTGAGAGAATCCTTTGGCCACAAATATGACCTTATAATTTTCTATGCTATCGTTTGTTTCATGCTTAACCATGAAGATCTATATTGAACCCACAACTGATTTATCTTCCAGTCTTGGAAACACTTCCAAAAACATAGTTATTTACAATGGATTCATATTCCTCCTCCATTGCATCAATCCATACAAGTTTCTCTATTGCTTCCTCAAAAGAGGATGGCTTAGTCTCTAAAAGCTCAATCATTAGAGCCATGTATCCAATGTACCTCTCAGGTGACCTCCTTTTCCTACATAAATTTTAAGGAGCTCCCACATTCTCCCTCGCATCCTGCACAAGTCTATTATCTTCCCCAATTCTTTTTCTTCCTTCTCTAGATGGTTCTACTTGAGTGTATGCCTCCACTCTCTGCTCCTCAATTTGTGGTTGCTCCATAACTTCCTAAGGCTTCTCCTTTGGAGCTAAAATCTCCTCTTCTAGTGGGATCTAAATCTCGCTCTCAAGAGAGCACTGCATCGCTTTCTCCTCATCAAAATTTACATCCCTTCACATAACTGTCATTCTGAGGGAAGGAAAGTACACACAGAAGTTGTGAGGAGTTTCTATGTAAGACACAAATATTGCCAACTATATTGTCATCTCAAGCTTCTTTCTTGATTCTTTATAGACATGACAGTAAAATGTAGGCTCCAAAATTCTTGAAGTGTGACACATCTAGATTTCTCTCTGAGAAGGCCTCTTCCAATGTAATCATTCCAAGAATTTGATGAGGTCTCTAGTTTTGCAAGTAGAGCATTGTATCAAGGTCCAGCTCCAACTCTTATATCAAGGCTTCACTTGTTTCTCCTCCTAAGCTCTTCTTACTTGACCTTTTGTGTGGACACTATGTGGCATAGTTCTTGAATTCATTACAATTGAAGCATTTAATTTTGGAAAAATATTTCTTCTTGCCCCATTGGATGAATTTTGGTTTGGTTTGAGATTTCTTCCCTTTTCCCTTCTTTTCCTTTCCAACCAATGCAATTTTTTCTTCATCCTCACCCTTGGATGAAGTCCCATATCTGGCGTTCTGACTTATCTCCTCTTCTACCAAATCAAACCATAAGCATTCCCAATTTGGTAGTTTATACCTCCCATTCACGAAATATTGGTAGCTATGCTAGCTCTTGGGAAGGCCTAGAAGGGATAATCTTACAATGTCACCTTCTACAACATTAACACCAACCCAACGAAGTTCATCATGGACTTGTGTGAACCTGCTCATATACTATGGAATAGTGTCATTCTTCTACATCTTGATATTTCAAAGTTTATCCTTAAGTGATAGTTTCTTGTGGTCATTGCTATTCTAGTGTAGATTTTTCAGTGCTTTCCACATTGCATAAGGATTTTCTTTCCCATGGATATTTGAGACAATTTGGCCTTGTATTCCCTCCAATATTATTCTCCTCACTTTAGCTACATCTTTCTTCCATTGGGATAGGTTTTGTGCATCATATGCATGTGGTTTTACAACATCTATATTGATGTATTCTAGCAATTCGTTGTCATCCAACACCGCCTCCATGTGATCCTTCCATGCAATTAAATTATATATGCCTTCCAAGGCATACTGTAATCTCAGCCTATTAAAGGTCATCTTCCCAACTCTAAAGAGATCCTACTACACTGAACTACAAATTTGAACCTCCTAAGAAACAACTTCAAAATTCTTATTCTAATGTGGATCTTGCTCTAATACCATGTAGAAATTATGGTGTAGATTTGCAATTGCTCATGAAGTTTTAATCAAAATCACAAGACACAAACCTAATCCACTACTTTGCAGAATTCAATTCACAATTTAGAACATCAATCACAAACATGCAATGAGAAATAATGCACATGCACATAGTATTTTTCTCGGGTAAAGCAATTTGCTAAAAACCCCAATGCCTACTTGCATTAATCTGATGAATAGAGATGTATTACAATTTATTTTCTCAACTGAGAACAACCTGTAAGTGAATAACCTATCTCTTTGCTCATTGAGAAGCTCTAACCCAGACTTAGTTGATTTCTGCCTCTACTTGAGCCCCTTATTTCCTTGGGAAATTCCTGAGGAAATTACACCCCTATTATTTAGGAATTTCCTCAAAAATGTTGTTAGAGCAAAACAGTCTGCAGCGCAAATTAAAAGACAAATACAGTATAAAAAATCATACACAAATGACACAGTGATTTAACGTGGTTCACCCAACCAATCTAGGCTACGTCCACCAAACAGAGGCATCGGCAATCTTATTATTAATCAGGAGATTACAAATAATTTATTTCCTCACACTCTCTACCTCATCCCAATATCTGTACGGGCATATATTTTATCGTTAAGAGAATCCAACTGACTCATAAATCCTCTCACAACAAATATAGGATGCATTAACTCTCCCCCAACAAAATAGAGCTAATATAGCAACAAATCCTATTATTGTCACATACATGAGATTTTGCCCAATTTGTTAAAACTGAAAATCTCAACAATCTCCACCTTGACAACAATTAGCCTGATACCCTGTTTCTTTATTATTTTTATCTTTTCTGCAAGCCAAGAGAAGCCAAACACCAATGTAGCATCTCTAACAAAACTGGTTTTGTGAACATGTTTGCACAATTCTCCTTTGTATGCACCTTTTCAAGAGAGACTCCCCTTTCAGTGATAACCTGTCTTACAAAATGGTACTTGATCGGTATATGCTTTGATTTACTATGATAGGCCGGATTCTTAGCCAAATGTATTGCACTTTGATTATCACAAAATAACTTGGTGATGTCCTGCAACCTACCAAATTCACCAAACAAACCTTTCAACCAAATCGCTTCTTTGCAAGCATGAGAAGCAGCAATGTATTCTGCTTTAGTAGTGGGTAAAGCAACAATGTTCTGTAGCTTTGACATCCAGCTGATAGCTCCACCTGCAAGAGTAAAGACGTACCCTGAAGTTGACCTTCTCTTAACCAAATCACCTGCAAAATCGGAAACAACATATCCGCAAACAAATTCACTACTCTTATTGTAAGTAATACAATAACTACTTGATAGAGCATTCTGTTTGACAGGAGAAAATTTTGGAGGACCAAGAGAATGGCTAGGGTTTCAGAGAGCGTTTTTGCTGCTGCCGCCAGCCAAAATGCCAGGACTCTAAGCCGCAACTGTTCTGCGCTTAGAGGAATCGATTCTGCAATGCACTGGTCCTTCCTTCTCCTCGCACGAGACGCTGTTGACACTGACGCCGAAGGATTAGTCATTCAAGGAACGGCTGCTCGAGATGGAGGGAAGGCTTTGTAGCCATTCGCTCCCCTGCTCCCTTTCCGACTCTCCTCAGAAGATCGACTCGACTTTCCTGGGAAAATCAACGACGAGGAGGGCGAACCCGAGATGAAGCTCCATGCAGATGTAGAGCCGAAGAAATCTGCGAACTTCCATGCGTTGTGCATAGGCACGCATGGCCATGGAAGCTTAGGCCCCTCTATTGATCAGTGGCCTCTCTACAGATCTGTTGCCCTACCCTTTGCAGCGGATCTGAGTTGGAACAAAAGCTACCTTCGGCAGAAGATTTTTCCTCCCCTTCTGCCTCCTATGCGTCAAGAGATGAGAGACCCAAAAGACTATGGCCCTGTGTTGCTCCAGAAATTTCTTGAAAATTCC
This sequence comes from Pinus taeda, assembly GCA_000404065.3. NCBI lineage: Eukaryota > Viridiplantae > Streptophyta > Pinopsida > Pinales > Pinaceae > Pinus > Pinus taeda. The sequence continues at coordinate 85,002 of APFE031196851.1, read as the reverse complement.
TCTGCCCCCTTTCAGGTTCAAATCACACAGATCTCCGGCAAGACCATTCTGCAATGGGTATACCCTTCAGATCTGGTGCAGAACCTCAAAGTAAATCTGGAACACCAACTTGGGATCCCCTCTGCCCTACAGAGACTTATTTTCCAAGGTAAACAACTCGATGATCCTCTTCCTCTCTCTTTTTACAACATAAAAAACAATAACCCTTTAGTGTTTTCCCTTCGTTTGAGAGGTGGAGCTGTAGGTCAATCCTCTTCTGCTCCTCCCTACTCCTACAAAGCTGCAGTCCACTCTGAGATACCCATTTCTCCTAAACCTCCCAAACCCAAGCCTTTTTTGGTTGACAAGCTGGAGGAGGTTCCCTTCGTTGAGATCTCCCACTCTGACCTTGCAGACGACATTCAGAAATTCGCTGAAAGGGCCATCATCTGCAGATTCAATGGAATCTGGCCTCACTCAAAGGATCTTTATGATTGGATCAATGACAACTGGACTCACCACTGCAAGGTTTACTTCTGCGCAAAGGGATATTTTATAGTTCTGTTCGACAATCCTAAGCACTACGAAAAGGCCTTAGAAGAAGGCCCTTGGTTCATGGGTTCAGCAGGACTCTTCTTAACTCCATGGTTCCCAAATTTTGACCCAGCTTCTGCAGTCATCACTAAAGCCTCTGTCTGGATCAGACTCCCAAATTTTCCAGTACACCTATGGCACACAGCAGTATACAGGCAAATAGGCAACACCTTGGGCAACTTTTTAATGGGAGATTACTGGAGGGAACAGCAAGGTCTCTACACATATGCTAGAATATGTGTGGAGCTAGATTTAAGCAAGGGACTGCCAGAGAAAATCAATCTCAAGATCAATGAAACTATTTGGACCCAGATCCTAGATTACGAAAACACTGCCTTCCGATGCCGCCACTGTCATCTAACAGGGAACCTGCAGAACTCTTGCCCATCGCTGACTACAAGAACGAAAAAGGGAAACTACACAAAAACCAAACCCAAGCGTTAGACCCCCTGTTCTCTGCCGCCAGCAGTGAGCTCTGACTCCCCAAGCTTGGAGGATGAGGAAAGCGATTCAGAACTGGACCAGGCACCTCAGCCGATGGATCCGTCCACAGATACTTAGGCGCACACCTCTGTCACAGCAATCGCCCAGAAACGCGCCCATGAGACTTCCTCTTCTGAATCAGAAAAGGAGATCCCCAAGATAGAGAATTTCAATCTTCAAGTTGTTTAAGCTCATACTCCCCATGATGTCTAGACAAAAGTCAATAAAAAGAAAGGGAAAAAACATTGTGTTGTAGTTTCTGCCCCTGTGGGGTAAAAGTCAGTTAGTCAGTCTTTGCTCTCAATTTATTTGATGTAGCTCTGAGATTGATTCTCTTTTTCTCCGGGACCGAGGTTGATGGTTTCATCATTTCCGGTCTGCTGGTTTCTTGTTTCTCTTGATTGTACTATATTTTACTCAATAGAATTAGTCTAAATTCAGAAAAAAAAATACAATAACTACTTGTGCCTCTCAAATACCGAAGCACCCATTTCACTGCTGACCAGTGTTCTGTACTCGGATTTTCCATATACCTGCTGACAACCCCAACTAGATGTGAAATATCTGGTCGAGTACAAACCATCGCATACATTAAACGCCCTACTACATTGGAATATGGAATTCAAGGCATATACTCCTTTTCTTCATCTGTATTAGGACATAAACTCGAAGAAAGCTTAAAATGGGAAGCTAAAGGGACTGACACAGGCTTCACATTATTCATACCAAATCTCAAAAGTATTTTCACAATATACTTCTATTGTGATAGCCATAGCTTACCATTGCTCCTGTCTCTGAAAATCTCCATGCCCAAAATCAGTCTTGCTGCTCTTAGATCTTTCATATCAAATGTCCTTGCCATCTGAGCCTTCAACCTGTTGATTTATTCTATGATTTTTCTTGCTAAAAGCATATCGTCAACATACAATACTAAGATAATGAATATGACATTTTTCAATTGTTTAAAATAAGCACAATGATCATATTCACTTCTAACATATTTCTGACTCAACATGAAAGAATCAAACTTCTTATACCACTGCCGAGGCGACTGCTTGAGGCCAGATAATGACTTCTTGAGCCTACAAACAAATTTCTCATTGCGTTGCTGAACAAACCCTTCCGGTTGTTCCATATAAATTTCCTCATCTAAGTCACCATGTAGAAATGCAGTCTTAACATCTAATTACTGTAACTCTAAATCAAGCAAAGCCACTAATGCTAACACAATTCTAATTGAAACAATTTTAACCATTGGTGAAAAAATCTCATGAAAGTCAATACTGGCTTTCTGAGAAAACCCTTTTGCAACCAGTCGCGCTTTGTACCTTTCTTCTGTATCATTCACACCCCGTTTCAGTTTGAAAACCCATTTACACCCCACAATTTTCCTGTCTTTCAGAAGCTCAACCAGATCCCATGTGTCGTTCTTACTCAAGGCCATCATTTCATCCTTCATGGCCGCTTTCCACTTGTCACTATTCGAACCTTCTATTTCTTCCTAATAGCACATAGGTTCATTGTCATTAGCAGTAAATGCAACTGAAGTAACATAATAATCATACCTTCTCGGTGGCCGTTTGATTCTTGTCGACCTCCTTAAGGATGTTTCTGGTGCTTCCTCAATTGGCTAACTACCATCTGTAGGAACTTCTTGATGATCAGTATTTGAGACCTGCTTATGATCTAAACCTGAACCCTGTTCATGTTCTGATTCTGAAACCTGTTCATGAGTAGTATCTGAACTATGGTCATCATGACTATCATTAGAAATGATATCAAACTGAATGTGCTGAAAGTCAGATACATCATCCTGTTTCAATCTACTATCTCCATCTAACTGTACAAGAGAGGATTCATTAAACTTTACATCTCTATTGATGATGATTTTGCGGGTAGTAGGATCCCACAATCTATATCCCTTTGTTCCAACACCATACCCAACAAAGATATACCTTTTAGACTTTTGATCTAATTTAGTTCGCTGATGTTTAGGCACTAGAGCATATGCATCACAACCAAACACTCTGAGTTTAGAATAGTCACAAGGGTGTCCTTTCCATACCTCTTGCGGAATCTTGCAGTCTATCGCCGTCGATGGATATCGGTTTATCACATAACAAGTTGTTGCCACCACTTCCATCCACAACTCCTTTTGCAACCCGGCGTTACTGAACATACTCCTTGCTCTCTCTAGAAGAGTCTTGTTCATGCGTTCAACAACTCCATTTTGCCGAGTATAAACCGTGGTCTTATGTCTCTCGATCCCTGCATCCTTGCAATAGATGTCAAACTCCTTGGAAGTAAACTCACCACCATTTTCAGTTCTTAAACACTTTATTGTTCTACCAGTGTTGTTTTCTACCAATGCTCTAAACTGCTTGAAAACTGAAAAAACATGAGACTTTCTTTTCAACATGTAGACCCAGACCTTCCTAGAAAAGTCATCAATGAATGATACAAAATAAGACGAACCACCATATGAAGTTGTAGGGGTTGGTCCCCAAACATCTGAATGGATATAATCAAGTATGCCCTTACTAGTATGTTTGCGTGTTTCAAACTTTTGTTTACTTTGTTTTCCAAACAGACAATGCTTACAGAAATCTAACTTTCCAGATTTTAGATTTGGAAGTAACTTTCGATCAGCCAAAATTTTCAACCCTCTTTCACTCATATGCCCCAATCTTTGATGCCATAAGTGAATGGAACTACTGTCATGTTTAGACACAGTAGACACAAAATCTGACCCTGTACCTCCTTCTAACTGAAATAGATTTCCTACTTTCTTAGCTTTCATAACTAGTAAAATACCTTTGTAAATTTTCATTACTCCACCTTGAATTACAGTTTTATATCCATTTGAATCAAGTGCTCCTAATGAAATCAAAATTTTTCTTAAATCTGGTACATGCCTCACAACAGTTAACATTTTAGTTGTCCCATCAAACATTTGCAGTTGTATGCTCCCAATCCCCACAATATTACATGTTACATGATTACCCATGTACACAACTCCATCATTAATTGATTTATATGTCTTAAACCATTCTTTATGGATACACATGTGGCTTGATGCACCGGAATCTAACAACCAATGTTGATCATGATTTGACACATTAACTGATAATATTTCATCACTCATACCTAAACCAGATGTCAAACCTGTATCTGTCGTATTTTCCTCCTTCTTCTCTGTCAAAGAATCTGCTTTAGAAGTTTGTTGTTGTCGCTTCCAACAGTCCTTCTTTAAATGTCCTGATTTTCCACAAAACCAACACTTTACCTTACTCTTCTTCCCTTTTGACTTTGAGCGTGAGTTGCTCGGCTTCCTGGGGCGTCTTTCTTTCGAACGACCTCTAACCATCATAGCTTTTGATGTAGAGGTTTTGGAATGCAACCTTCTCCTTGTTTCTTCCGATAATAAGGATGCAACTACATCATCAAACTCAATAGTTTCTGATGAACTAAGACTTATATAAGTAACAAAATGATCCCATGACTCCGGCAACGAGCACAATAGAGTAATAGATCTATCCTCGGATTGAATTTTTACTTCTATACTTTGTAATTGCACAAGAAGAGTATTAAGAGCATTTAAATGATCAGCAATCGATGTACCTTCCTTCATTCGCAAATTGTAAAACTGTCGCTTCAGGAGAATCCTATTGGTTAAGGATTTGGTCATGTATAGTTTCTCTAGTTTCGTCCACAAACTAGCAGCTGTTGTTTCCGACACGATATTAAACAGGACATCATCAGCTAGACACAGTCGAATAGCACTTATCGCTCTTTCATCCATCTCGGCCCACTCATTATCTGTGATGTTGTAAGGCTGTTTGGATTTTACCAACAATGCCTTTGCCACACCATATTGGACAAGCAAATCATACATCTTCACCTTCCAGATTTCGAAATTATTTTTGCCATTAAACTTCTCAATTTCAAACCGGGCACTTTGAGTTTTCACCATCTTGTATCAACCAAAAAACTAATAACCTCCAAAACCCAACTTTTAAATACCAGCAATTAAAAAAAAACTGCCTATGCCTTATAATCGAAAAAAAAAAAATTGCCCCCAAAATCTTGCCTAACACTTCAATTAAATTTGAACAAATACACTTGCCAAAAATATTTTTAAAAATTGGTGGTTCACTGTGATTAATTTTTCTGGACAAATAAAATCATAACCAATATGCCTTGGTCTCTTACCAAACTTGGAAGTTGTGTATTCAAATCCGCTTAAATCAAAGCAATGTTCACAACGTCCACAAGCGCTTCAAATTGGTGTACTGCAACAGGTTTGTCAAGGATAAAAAAAAAATAGATCTGGTACCGCTTAATGAGCCAGTGAATTCAAAAAATAATACATCACAGAAACCACACCATTGCTGATCACAGTAAAATGCAAACCTAACGATCGAACAGCTCTCCCTTCAATGGCGAACAATGCTATATTCCGTGGTAAACAGTATCAACTGTGGTCTTCTACGCTGGAGTATGCAGGGTTTACAATATATTCATGGGAGTACGCAGGGTTTAATCTAGATCCGCGAATCCCATCGAAACATAAAGTCAATATATAATATGGCGAACTACACCACGCAATGTTACGGGCAGCCACACGCTTCAAAACTCCACCTCCACGCAACACCAGGCAACACCTTCCCGCTCCAGCGCAACAGCAATGCCTCCACGCAGGTAAATCTTCAGTTGTCATACCCAGCAATTGAACATACGCACAAATCTTCAGTTGTCATACGCAACAATTGAACATACGCACAAATCTTCAGTTGTCATACAGACCTCCACGTACCAGCGCTGTCATCTATAATGAAAAACTCCATGCACTAGCAATCAATTAAATACACCAGCAGTTAAGGGATTATGCGCTCCACCTCCGCGCAGTTGGACAACAGTTCAATCACGCACTCTCCATGCAGCACTTCAGTTGGACAGCAGTGTTGAATCGTTCCACGCATCAGTATGCACCAACAACTCTACACATCAACCATTCTGCGCCCAGCAATTCAACGCATCAACCATTCTGGTATTCACTCAACGTTGTTTGCCATTCAGCTATGTGCCAACAACACCTCCAACAAAATTTGGACCCATCACTCCTCCGCTGGCGCTCCTCCAACATGCTCTGATACCACTTGTTAAAGCTAAGATGCACAACAGATTAAAACATATACACAGCAAGTAAATCATGCACAGGAGACACAACATTTTAACGTGGTTCACCCAACCAATCTGGGCTACGTCCACCAAACATAGGCATTGGCAATTCTTTATTAATCAAACAAGAGATTACATAATTAATCAATTCCTCACAAACTTTCACACCAAGAAACAATCTGTATGGATACCTATTTTATAGAAAGGAGAATCTAACTACCTCATAAATCCTCTCACATCAAATTTAGGATGCATTAACTCCCTCCCAACAACCTGGAGCTAATCTAGAAACAAATTCCTATTGTTGTCACCTACTGAGATTTTTGCCTATTTTATTAAAACAGAAAATCTCAACACTAAATACATATATAGTTCCACCTTTCACATGCATAAATACATAAATATATATTCCCACCTTTTACCTATATTTCATCTGCATTAAATAAATATATAGTGATTACAAAAACCTAATTATTTGTAATTGAAAATGTAAAATCTTATGCTTTACTAAAACCATCTTTATATTATTTCTATGAATACAAAAGTAGGCATTAACCATTGCAGATCCAAGACTATTTTATCATCACAATCTAATCTATTGGCCATACATTGTCAGAGATGAATTGACCGTTTATATATATATATATTATATATATATATATATTACAAGGCACATGCAAATAATTTTTAAAACATAGTGAGCATACTCGTGTAATATTTTGTCAGAGTGCGAATAATTTATAGCACATAGTGTGCATACTCATGTAATACATTATCATGCAAGGGTTAGAGTATGCGTACCATTACATTCGTTTTATCAACCTCCATGTGTGAACGTACCCCATGACTGTTTCAACTATAATGGCTGCGAAATCCTTAAAGCCTTATTGAGGCAGTGATAATTAACATCTCCTAAGGTGCAGGTCTTTTTCAAACCCTCGTCATGGAGCCAACACATCAATATCAAGATGGAGTGACACACTCCTCCACTGATTTTCTCTTCAAGCTCAAACCCTCATCATGGAGGCAACACATCAATATCAAGATGTAGTGACACACTCCTCCACTCTTTTTCTCCTCCCAACACAATGGAAGATTGATTGGGTCTATCGTCTGATAGATTGTAAGGGGGAAACAATCTGTTGTTTCTTATAAACAACCTGCGTTGCTACCGTCTTTATTCCAAAAATACTTGTTTAAATGAAGGTGTATTATATTCTTTTCTACCATAAATGAACCTCTCCCTCCCTCTACATAATTAAGACGATTGTAATAACTCTGAGCATTTCTGGAAGTATGATGTTGGAGTTCAATGCCGTCTTCAAAAATTCCAGGCTTCCATTAACAAAGAGATAAGGGAGTCTTTGCCTATGCGATCTACTTCCAAAAAAATATATATAGAAATCAACCAACAATTTCAACAAAAAATATTTTATGTACCCATCTTCGAGCAACAAAAGGAGTCACATCTAACCTTCCTTTCATAAACATGCACATCCATATATTTTCTTTGACCCAATGAGTGATATGGCTACAACCGTTCCACAACTATTTCTTGATTCCACCTCGGTTTTCGGAGCAAGTCAGAATATTTTCCATGTAATTAAAATTACAACATCCAGGATATTTCAAAGGCAAGGGCTAACCAGCCTGCCATAGGGCATTAAATGCCCTGGTACATGCATGCTTTATAACAAAATAAAGCACAACCTTTATTTTTAATTTATGTTGCCACCAAAGTTGTGTGTTATTTTGTTATAAAGCATGCATGTACCAGGACATTTAATGCCCTATGGCAGGCTAGTTAGGGCTTGCCTATTTCAAAAGGGCTTAGGCTCCATTCCTTCAAAGTGGGTTAATTAATTAATTTATTTAATATAATTGTGTTGTAAGCGTATTAATTTTTTTTTTAAAAAAGTTTTTAATAAGATTTTTATATGATTGTAGTATGAATGACCATATAATAAGAAATGGATAGTTGTGCCTCAAAATGGTATGTTGCTTCCTCTCCACTTAGGTATGATTGTTAGGGTGTGAAGGAAGAGTGTAAATATCCAGGAGGACTATTATAGCCAATTGTGATTCCAGAGTGGAAATGGAAGGTCATGTTTATGGAGTTCATCACAAGGTTTCTGAGGATAGTGAGATAGCATGATTCCATGATGGTTATTGTGGAAAGGTTGATAATGATTGCACACTTCATCCTGGTGAAGTCTACATTCTCAGCTACCGATGTAGCACAGGTATTCATCTAATATGTGGTCATATTTCATGGCGTTCCAAAGAAGATTGCGTCAGATAGGGATGTGAAGTTCACTTCAAAGTTTTGGAAAGATTTATTTGTAGGTTTGGGCACAGAATTGGCCTTTAGTACAACTTGTCATTTGTAGACAGATGGACAAACAGAGAGGGTCAGCAGGATATTGGAGGACATGTTGAGGATGTATTTGATGCATCAACAACAAAAGTGGGAAGATTACCTTCCACTGGTAGAGTTTGCTTACAACAATGGGTATTAGGAATCTTTGAATATGAGTCTATTTGAGGCAATGTATGGGCAGAGTTGTAATACTCCTGTCAGTTGGATTGATCGAGTTAACAGGGTGTTGATTGGACCAAACATGTTGTTAGACATGGAACAAGAAATGAAAGTGATCAAGAAGAATCTAAAGGTGGCACAGGATAGGTAGAGGAGATATGCAGATCAGAATAGGTTGTTCAATGAGTTCTAGGTTGGGGAATAGGTGTGCTTTCACATCAAACCAAAAAGGATATCCTTACGTATTGGATCATGTGCCAAGCTGGTACCACGGTTTTGTGGACCCTTCAGTATCATTGAGAGGATTAGGCCAGTAGCATATCAACTTGCACTGCCTTCGAAAGTGAAATTCCATGATGTTTCACATGTGTCATTGCTCAAGAAGTATGTTAAAAATTTTGATCATGTGATTAACTGGTCTGTATTGTAAGTGGAACCACATGGAGAATTCCAGCCATAGCCTCAATGTATATTGCAGAAAAAGGTGCTCATGCTCTGAAATTGAGCAATCGAGCAAAGTTAAAGTAAAATAGAAACAATTTTGGCTCGATGAAGCTATATGGGAGATGACAGATTAGATGCATACTATGCATCCTTCCTTATTTTTCAGTTGAGGAAAATTAGTTTTGGTGTTTTGGTATATGTCTTGGTATATGTTTTGGTATATTTTTGGTGTTTTTTGTATATGTACATATGTATATGGGTGTAAATACCACCATGAGATGTATTATAAAGCTCCAATAAGCGGTATGGGTGTCATGTCATTATGATGTTATGTTTGTTATGTTTTCATGTTGGTTTGTTTCTCAGCAGGTTGATCATTGTAAATACTACATTGAGGTAAGTTATAAAGCTCCATCGGAAGTATATTTTTCGTACAATAGTTTGTAGTTATAGGTGTTATTCAACAACAAGGATGGTGTTCCCCAAAGGGTGAGGGTTTTGTAATAACCTTGGTGAAAATACCATGTATTAAATGTTAATAAAGGCAAAATAATAACCATGGTTGATGGGACACTTATTCCCAGTTTAATGTTGGGAAAAATCCTAGTGGTGGGGATCACTTGTGACTATCTGATGGCTAAGGAAATTGGAAAAAGTAGTTGCTAAGGCTTTGGAAAGGAAAAATGGAATTTTTGGCACGTTTATTTATGAAAATAATGGAAATTAGGAGAAAAGGGAGGTGAAAGGTCATAGGTTGCATGTGATGAGGAAAATGAAGGAATCTAACAAAAAATGAAGAAAATAAAGGTGTCATTCATAAAATGGCTTCTGAGGATCTGTTGGTAACCTTTTTTCATTTTAGTTTTGGAGCTCTCTCATTATTATCTCTCTCTCTCCCATACTCTTAGATACTTAGATTTTTCTTGGAGCACCCTTGTAGGGTGTGGCATACTTTTATTTTTGGAGCAATAAGGTAAAGGAAGAGTAGGAAACCATGAGAGGATATTGGGATCAACAACTACAATGATATTTTCTTATAGGTACCAAGTTGCATGTATGTTTCCTCCCTAGTTTTTGCATGCATGTCACATGCATGTGGATTTTTGATCATGATCTATCACTGGCATGGAGGATTTCTTGGATTAACAATGGATTACCTAGCCTTGCCATTTCATGGATAGCCATGGACATTATGGGTTTATTTTCATTGTTTTGTTTTGGTTGGTTCTCATGTTTCCTTAGCTTGGGTTGATTTATTAGTCTTGGAGCCTTGGTTGGAAAAATGCTCTAGAGCCCTATAATAGCTTGGGTTGAGTTACTAGTGCCATAGCCTTCATTGGACTAATGCTATAGAGCCCTTTGTGGGTTGAGTTACTAGCCCTAGAGCCTTAGTTAGAAAAACACTATAGAGCTTGGTAAAAGTTGTGGGTTGAGTTGCTAGTCTTGGATTCTTGGTTGAACAAATGATTTGGAGCCCTAGAAGACTTGGATAGAGACCGCTCTAATGATGGTTTTGTGGTGTCTGACCATGAGGTGGAATCACTATTTGATGGGTTGAGGTGGGTGGCCTCTGAAATCCCTAGATGATTTTGGATTGATGTGTTCTATGAGACCCCATATTCATGCTTGGAATATGGCACGGAGGTGAATGAATGAAGAGATATTTGGCTCAGCCATTCTACAGTCAGGTGGAACATGGAAGTCCCATTCCAGGTTTGGATCTTTCATCATCAATATGAGGTTATTTCCCCTTGTATTTATATGAGTATTATATTGGATTATATGTGGTTTATCTGGCTGTGATTTCATCGGTATTTTTGATGCCATTATACTGGTTATATATGTGTTTTATATAAGTAGTTATGTATGGCTCTTAGCATGTTTCTACTTATAAATGGTTGATAAATGTATCTATGATCTAATGGATGAAATGTCAGTTGATGTGTTGAAGCATCAATGCTACTAAGTGATTCTCCATGAAGTATGAGACCCCTATGCTTAGATCTGTTATTTACACCTATAGATTACATATTCGTGATATGTTTGATGAAATTTCTATCATGGCTAGTAGGGGTTCTATCAAGATCTCATTCAATTGATTGCATTCATATTGTCATTTCCTTAATATATTTACTGTTCTGAAGATGTGACTCAATTCTGGGCAGCCACTTAAGATCTAGGCCTGAAAAAGTGGCTCAAATCTTGGAGATGCTAGCACAACACTGACCAAAAGAGTCCCTGGATGCTAGCTTACAAGCCACGAGAATGCCTAGAGGTCCCTGGATGCTAGCATGCCCAGAGCATGAGAGCAACGAGAGGTTAATTTGTCGAAAAAATCAGTGGGACCTAGGCGTTGGCTGGTAGAAAGGTTGGATTGGTTCCTGAGGGCCCTAATGCCATTTTTTAATGTCTGTATTGTGTGTTTGCCTCGGTTCCGCTTCCTTAAGTGACTTAGGAGGTTGAATCATATCACAGTGGCCTCTTGTCACATGTTTACCCTGGCTGGTCGATTGCTTGGGTAGATGTGAGAGGAGAGTGTTACAACAAACCTCCATTCTTGAAAATCATCACCTATAGAAAAAATGCAATGACTAAGTGCAACAAAACTTCTCTTGCATGGGTTTGGCCAAGTGTTGAAGTATCTGGCTGGTTAAGATGGTTGATGGATGATGTTGACAATCTCAAGTACCTTATTTGAATCTCCATACATAAGGAGTGTGTTGGGTCTTGAAAATGTCATTCATTTCCATTACACTTTCACTATTATTTCCATTATATCACCTCCATTTCATCTCCATTTCACTACTATGTCACTATATTCATCCCACTTTCATTATCATTGGACCAGATTTATGTTTTTCCAAACTTTATTAATTCTTAGCCTTTTTAAAGTGAATTTATGGTTAAAAATTAGAAAATAATGTGCATATGCTTATACTTAACAAGTGGGTTGAGATTGTTGATATGTGTAGGTCAAAAGGAGACTTCTATAAGATCCTTATATGGAAATCGAAGGTCAAATTCGAATTTGAGTGGAATTTTAATTCATGTAAGTGTGTTCAACTGGTTGATTGTAGATTAGTTTTTCTTTACATGTTTTTGCATCAAATAGTGACATGAGATTTACCTCTCTGCTGACTTTGTTTTTTTAGCTTTTTAATTCTTGTTATGCTTTGATTCCAGTCTTATTCACTTGCTTTAGTAGTTAATTTAGATATTAGATTGTTCATATCATTGACGTTATCTCTGAAAGCCATAGTTTAGACTACCTGGCGAGGTATCGAACTATGAATGATGCGATTTGATTTTAGTTTTACTTTTCTGCAAATTAGATATCAAACTACTCATATAATTGACGTTATCTCTGAAAGCCATAGCTTAGACTACCTGGCGAGGTATCGAACTATGAATGATATGATTTGATTTTAGTTTTACTTTTCTGCAATTAGATATCAACTTGTTCATATCATTGACATTATCTTCGAAAGCCATAGCTTAGACTACTTGGCGAGGTATCAGACTATGAATGATATGATTTGATTTTAGTTTTACTTTTCTACAATTAGATATCAACTTGCTCATATCATTGACGGTATCTCCGAAAGCCATAGCTTATACTACCTGGTGAGCTATCGAACTATGAATGATGTGAATTGATTTTACTTTTATGAGATTGCAATTTTTGATTTGTTTGAGTGCAGTAGCTTAATTCATTTCTCTGTATTTAGACAACAGCAAAGATAATGGTTTCATGATCAGTATTTCATTATTTGTTTGATTTGAATAGCAGCACATTTCCATTCTTGTTTAATTACTAATTTCATAAATAACATGTTTTTAGATCTTTTGAAGTGCTAAGTTTTGGAAGTTATCATTAGGGACATAAACCTTGTCTTGAAATCTACATCCATACTTGACCTTTAAAAGTATTCTTAAGAACTTAGAAAAGAATTTCCATTTGCATTAGACACTTTAGGAGACCAACAAAAACAAAACCCCAAAAACAACATAAACTATAAAACAACGAAGTAAGAAAATTGTTAACTAAGCACATATGGTGCACCACACTTCATTAGTTTAGGATACCCGGATTGATAATTTATATAGAGCAATTTAAGACGTTAAATTGACTAGACATTTTTGGCGTCGTTACCAGGGAAGTGTAATTAAGAAACCTTATTTCTTACATCTAAAAAAAAGATTAGTAATTCTTGAGTATGCTCTCCTCCTGCACTTTGTGTGATCTGGAGGATAAGAAAAATGATTGTTATGTAAAAAAAAAAAATTAATAATTCTTGAGTATACTCTCCACCTGCACTTTGTGTGATCTAGAGGATTAGAAAAATAATTTTTATATTAAAAAAAAAAGACAAAATAAACTTCATCATTTCAATTGATTCAATATAATAATAAAAATAAAAAAAATGATGAAACCCAACTGCTTCGATAGGTTCAACTATTTAAGATTGACTGGTTATGATTTATAGTGGTCCTCAAAACACTGTGTCTTGTTTTAATAAGATTTTGTAACTTAGTTGCGGAATGTGGCCTGATTCCGCAGCTAATTATGAATTTCGCAGCTAATTTCAAGGTTTAGTAGGTTACAGGCATCCAATGAAGAAACCAACCACGTGGGCATCTGTTGGGTCCCTATAATACTAGTGATTACCCCATTACTATTGTAGTTATACCCCTTATTAATAATGTTGTGCCCCTATTGCCCCCATATTGTTATTACTGTGCCCCATAGAATCCATTTATTGTTATTTTTGTGGCTTTATATTATTATTATTAGGTCGGCTAGGTTATATTGTGACTCCTTAGACTCCTATATATAGAAGGGAAGTTTTTTCATTTGAATCATCGAAGAATTGTTCATTTGTGTAATGTAAAGGAGTTTGCCCCCTTGAAGAGGCTGAATTCTAAGGCGTTCAACTATCTTTTCTATCTTTTTGTGAGCTGGTTTCATAACACTGTAGGTTTTAAGGGGATCCTGTAGGTTTTCCTGTAGTGGCCCGTTTTGAGGCCGAATTGAGGAAAAGACCTCTAGGAAGCTAGAAAAGGGTCCATACTTGTCCCCCAAGCCTTCTAACCATTCAACAACATCTCCAAGCCACCTACCACATCACCAAAAGAGATTAGCTTTCACACTCTCACATGAAAAAAGACAAATAGAAAAATAGATTTATTTTATTCATTTACATGCACAATAGTAGAAGGTTTGATGGTTTGAATATGCATGCTTAGGACAATAGGATTGCATACATGTTAAATTAGCATTCTTTTGAAGAAAAGCCTCTTAGCAGTTGTTTAGAAAATGGTGTGTTTTATCATTTTATTTCAGTCTCTTTCCTTGTACTTTCTTTCTTGCAATAGGTTAAGGTTTGATTTCGAACATTTCATTTTCTGCAATTAGTTTAGGATTTGACTTCAGTACATGCACTCCATTGCATCATGACAACAAAGGAAGGAAACATTGTATGCTGCACATATAGTGTCGATACCTCTTAAGTTTGTATGAATTTCGGTTTGATAATTAAAGTCAGAGCATTCTTGGTGCAATACCGAGGCTCATCATCTTATAACAAAGCAGTCCACACTTCTACATGAAAGTCCCAATTTGAGACTTTTTTATATTTTCCACTTTCACCTTTGGATATTGCATATGGGAAGCAAGGAGGAGTGAAGGAAGATCTTACAAGAGATACCTTGAGGGATGAAAAATTTACAGATAAGATTAGGAAAATCCATCTACTGGTACAAGAAATACTGCAGAAGTCACGAGAGAAGTATAAGGCCAGACATGATCAACATAGAACAAATAAAATATTCAAGGTGGGAGACAGAATATGGCTATAGTTGAACAAGGAGAGGCTAATGGGGCCTAGTAAGAAAATCAAGGATCTCAGATATGGTCCCTTTGAGATACTGGAAAATTTGGGTGATAATGCCTATCGACTTAGTTTCCCACCATATATGTGCATTTACTTAGTTGAGAATGTAGAGAATATGAAACACTATGAGCGTTGCATGATAGAATAGGAACAAGAACAAGTCCTACTTTCTATGGAAAATTTCGCACCAAATTCTTAGGCAGAGTTGATGGGAGATATAGTTTTGCAAAAGTGGTCCAGAACTACAAGGCAAGGGCAACAAGACCTTTGGCAGATTAGGTTGAAGGGACAACTTCCAGGCAAAGCTAAATCGTAAACTAGAGAGAAGGTGAAAGAAAAATTTCCTCACCTCATTTAGTGAGAGTTTTTGGGGACAAAAATCCTCCCAAAATGGGTAGGTGTGATCCAGATTGGATAATTATATTCTTTCTTAGCCATCCCGATGCATTTGGAGTGGAAAAAGTGGAGGAATTAACTCATTGGACCATTTTTACTCACGGGACACAGTTTGGAAAAATGTTGTCTTAAACCTTCTCAAAGTGTTTTGAGGCTTCAAACGATGTTTTTTTGGGGGTAAAAGTTTTCCTCTTTATGGTGCACATTTTCTTTCTACTCTACACACAAAGAGATTTCCAACAACATAAGAATCATGTCAATCAGAGTTTGTATGCAAATGTTATGCCACTCAAAAGTTGACCTTCCTTTTTTCACACCTATAGTTTGGGAGAATGCCTCATCAACCCCCATTATTCATGGAAAAGGGGCTAGCCACATGTTTGTGATGTAAAAGACTCTATAAGGGTCTATTTTGTAACTCTAGTTAAGAGTTTATGTAGTCAAAATTAACCACTAGTAGGCTATCAGGATGTGTTATAACTGTGCCAGTAGGAGGAAGAGGCATTCCATTCTTTCGAGAGAATTTTGTTCCGTAGCTAAGAAAATATAGGCATGAGAGATAGGAGGTAGAGCACACAAAGAGGATCTATGCACTATAGCGGCCCATGGGCCACAAGCATTACTTCTTTGTACCTACAACCATATTTCCAGATAGAGAATGAGAGCGAAGAGGCCTCACCTTCCAGCTTGGTTTTCTCCCGAAAGAGTTTCCAAGAGAGCATATCTTGTGTCTTATGTGTGTGTGAGCTTGTTTTTTTGTTCTCTACTTTTCTGCATAATTTATATTCGCATGCATGCACTAATTACAGTTAAATCTATAGGTCTTAAAGTTTAATAAAACTGTAATAGTGTAGAATATCAGATTTTTAATATAATATTATCATATTGGTTGTGATGAACTTTCTAGTGAAATATCGAAGACAATTTATGGATCAAGAAATTCTTTGTAGATTCAAACTGTGGATTGTAATATGCTAAAACAATTTACTTGAATCTACTCTACTCATCAGCGGAAACAATAAACAATCGATTAAATCATAAAGCATAAAAGAGAAAGAATTCAATCACATATAACACAATAATTTTCTAGGCCAAAAATCCACAGCTAAATTCCCTTGTTATCTGTATAATGCATTAATAAGAAAATATGAGAATATTACAATGCTTTCCTCAATCTCGAGAAACCTCTACACCATGTAAATCTATCTAACTACTTCACCAACAAGCTCCAACCAATAATTAACCAAATTTGTTGTCTGCCAAGCTCGTATTTCCTTGCACAGTTTCCTAGGGAATTAACATATATTTAATTGGGAAATTCATCAATAATGAATTGCGCAATCCACATAGGATTTCCTTTGATTCTATGCACCACCCGTACAATTCAGATGATTATACAATTGATATTACACTATACTTGAACTCCAATCTCAACTGGGTCTTTCTCTAATCTGGAATGCATGAGGTAATTATGAGTGAATCTTCAGTTTACTAGTTGAGCATTGTTGGCTACACCCCACTACTGGATCTCCCACTAATTCCTCCATCAGTTGGAACTAGTTTAATTGAATTTAACTTAATTAAACTGAATTAAATAATTAAAACTCAAAATAAACTTAACATAGGCCCCTAAAATTTAGGAACTCCTCGACGTGACTATAGACAGACTTCTAACTCGAATTATCTGAGCTAACTACGTCAACTTAACTTAGTTAACTATTACAAGTTTCTATGAGAATTAGAATTACAATTTAATTCCTAATTTAATTCAAGTACAAAATTAAATTAAGATTTTCTTGTTGTGTTTTCAACATAGGTTCACCAAAATCCCTTCATCACTCATTCATCCATTAATCCATATTCATCCTCAAAAATTTCACTTATTCGATACATAAAAAACACAGAAAAAGGACTTTACCTTCACCTTTTTCACCACCTTCACCATTCTCTGATGATTCTAATATTGTCCCTAGACCGACTATGATTTGTCCTATTCCCTGAATGAAATATGGGATCTTGAGGGGGAACTAAGTGACTACTATAGGAAGGTGATCATTCCTATAGCAAAGTACCCATTTCTAATAAGACCTTGAATGATATTTTTTATTTATTTATTTACAACTCCAGAGTTGAAGATCAAGCCACCCTGAGGCATCATGAGGCCATCCCTAAATCTTAAAAGGTCTCACCATCCCTAAAGAGCATATATAAGGTCATCTATCCACTCTAGAAACAACAGATAAAACACTGGAAGGAGGCCTACATAGAAGAAAAGTTTTGTTATTCAATTACATCAAAATGTTGTGAAGACCTTTGCATAAACATACAAAGGAATTCAGCACCTCCAGGGTCTGATTGATCGATCATCAATAGCAACAAAATGCATGCATCTCCAACACTTTGACACCATATGTAGGCTCAGGTATGACACCCCTCACCTCTTCCTTATGCACATAATGGTAAAAAAATGTATTTAATGACCGAGAATTGATTTTTTATGGGCTAGAGGTGGTCAGTAAACTTGGCCACCTTTGATTAGTAAACTATAGTTCGCTCATCCATTCATGCACATGGAAAAGTAAAATTAAAAGTGGGGTGATGATTACGAGGAGTGAGGAGAACAGTTAAAAAAGGGAAATTTGTGCAAGAGCCAAGTCACCAAAGAGCTCCAAGCCATTACAAAAAAATGGAATAAAATTACGAGGCTCGATTCCAATTGCACAATTGCTCATTTCTAGAAAACAGTTGGAGAGACCCACCAAGGTACTAAAGGACAAGCTAGATGCTACCAGATGTTTCCTAGGGTACCACCAAACTACTACAAGTCACATTTATAGGTGCTACAGGAGGTGCAATAGGAGGATCTTATTTTCTTTAGGAGCACATAAAATAAGCTACATGGATGAATTAAGGGGAGAAGGGGATCCAAAACAACCAAAAGTTTTCCTCAAACCCTCATGCACATGAAAGAGTCATCTGGGAAACGTTAAGTGGACTCCTCCCTCTTTAATTTTCATAAAATTACATGAAGATTTCTACTTAAATCTAGTACCCTATAGAAACCATTGCACATTAATTTCCTTCAAAAATTTATCATATAAGAAGGCAAGTTAGGGTCAAAGTTTTTTTTTTTCATAGTAAAAATTATCATCTTTCTCCTCCTTTATAAAAAAGAAAACTAGCCACTATCTCTACACCCCAGACTACTCTAAGGTAAATATTGAAAATACACCTAAGGTATCTTCAGAAAGAAGAAATAGAAGCCTTGGGACGGGGTTTCAAAAAAAGATAACCAACATACACAAAAAGAATCCATAATTATCCCCATCTTATGGACATCTGCCTAAGATATCAGTGGGTGGGATTCTTTGAGCAATTAAAGGGCTATGATGATGAGATAACTCAAGAATTTGCCATGTCCCTCAATTCTTAGGGAGAAAATAATTCCACCGCTATTGTTAGAGGACTTGCAATCCATTTGAGCACATAGCTTATAACTAGAGTAACCCTCATACCCTTAGGAGTTCGATAGAACAAGGAGGATAAGGCAACAAGTGTTACGACCAAGAAAAACTTCTTCCTCCATAGAAATAAGCCTATGGATGAAAAAAATGGGGTAAGAAGAGAAAGCCTCCCTTACCCTTGGGATGAAGTGGCCTATCAAATCCTCAAGTAAATATTTTGTGAGGGGAAGTTGAGCATTGTGTATGCCTACCAATTTAGGCTACTCTATGAGCATAGTTTCTAAACAGAGTTGCCAATTCCAAAAAAACTCAATGTCCCATATTTCCTCTTACAATCCATCATTGAAATGAGCCAAAAAGTGAGGGAAGGGAAGCACCAACACCTTTCCCATCATGGCCTCATAAATCTAGTTGTCATGGATACATTAAGCCACCTAAAGAAACTGTTGACAGTGTTGGATCTGCCAACATTCAGGGGATCTCCCCAATATGAAGTCCTAATCAGACCTCCCACCATTTGGTGTAGGAGTCCCATTAGGTATAAAGGCTCGATTTCCAAATCCTCAAATAATTTCCTTGGCTCTCGTTGTTAGCACAACAGAGTGATGAAATGGTATCCTCAAAAAGCAAGGGGAATGTGCCTGGTGAGTGTATAGTGCAACTATATCGAGGTTCTTCTACTGCAAAGGGGGAAAGAAAAGTGATCCTCTAAGTGAGAGGTAATAATACCACCCAGGAAGAGACACACATGAACCAGAAGGACCTGTCTAACGTCCAGTGGAATAGTCCACAGTGGATGTGACAATCATTACAACCAATCAACAAGGAAGGATATATCTAACATCCAATAGAATAGTCCACAATAGATGCGATGATCGTTACAACCAACAAACGCATTTGCTAATGCCTTGTCTAGTATCCCATGGAATAGTCCACAAGGATTGGACAATGATAACAACCATTACAACACATTCTCAATAAGAAAAGCACTAAAATAACTGAAATATTTCAATTATCATAGTACATGTGAAAGAAAAAATGAAATACAAATGTCAACATAATAGTCTTACAAACATTCATAATTCATGCATGAAGATCGTGTTGGGATTAAAAGGCTTCTGTTACTAAGAAAAATTTCGAAGACATATATTGACATTGTACATCACTAGCCCTAGTAGTGGGACATTAGAGCCACTACATTCTCCTAAAACAACAAGTTTATCTCTCTAATGCCTTGCTGGAGGAGACAAGGTGAAAAGTGTTCTACTCACACAATGAGGGGGTATATATAACCAAGGGGTGATGCTTCCCCCTTGTGACTCTTTAACTACCCTCATGAATGTTAAACTTCCTATGAATTTTCAACTTATGTGACTCTTCATATTCATGTATGTCCATTGGTCTTCCACTTTACAATACATTAGATTTACAATATATATGGTCCACAATAGTGATGTGGCATATGACAACTCATGACATTGCTCATGTATATTGGCTTGATGATGTGGCAATGTCAAGTCACTATTGTTGTTGAATGCTGGATGTGTTCTTGGATATGCTTTCTCTTCTCCTCCACATAGCCTGATGATGTGGGGTCTTCAATGGTCTTCGATCTTGGAAACTAGTTGCAAACTTGTGTCTCTTTGCTTGCCCTTGATGGGTCCATTTTTAATTTCAGCTACAAGTGAGTCTTTAGGCATGCTTCCCTCCTTCTTCTCCTTCTCCATCATATTGTCATGACTTGATAGTGTACCTTTTCTTGCAATTCACTCATGATAGGACGACATCAATCCAAAAACTCCCTAGTCTAACATAATGCATTATTATCCATGAAGTGAGCATGAGACAAGTGGCAGGCTGAGAGAGAGGGCCCAATGAATTCACATTATGTAGTTCTAGGTGACAAGGAGAGAGTTTGATAAGTGAGACTACATAGAGCACAACTTAGGCTTGGCTGAAGAACTTTTCTGCACAGTGTTCACTGAGGAGAAAACTTGAGTAGTGGCCACTGAAGGTTAGAATTTCCTAGTTCAAGAAAGCAATGGCTGATGTAGGATGAGGTCCTAGGAGGATAGACTATGAAATTTCTATAGGCAAGGAGGATTGAGCAACAAAGAGGCCTGAACGATAGATCTACGTAGTTTTTTAGGGCAGTGAGATCTAGCTGAGGGAAGGGCATTGGAGGAAGCATCTGCATAGTTTTGGAGGCAAAGGGAGGTTTGTCTCTCTATGCATTGTGTAGCTCCAGTAGGAAAGGGAAATGCTTGAGGATTAAAGGTGACAAGTGCACAGTTCAAGGTAGGCTGGGAGCCATAATTGTAAATTATGGGAGTCAAGGAAGGCTGTTGGACTCAGGAATTGCACAGAGATTATGCACTACACAGTTACAGGAATCAAGGTCTCATTAATGAGGGTTGAGACTGTGTAGTATGCAGCTCAGACAGGGCCCACTGAAGCTAAGATGCCAGGTCGGGATTTTTTTTTCGAAAATGGCTAAGTGCGGGGAGGGAGGTGGACTCATCATGAACATGAACTGTGATCACATAGTTAACATACTTTGAGAACATGAAAAAATAGATCATTAGGACAAAGAAACAAAGCATCCCCCTCTGTGTAACTGCTTAATGACAAGATGCGACAAGTGTGACACTTAAGACAGACTTTAGGACGCCCGTGATGACACTTGTGCGACAGTGCATAAGACCTTGTGTATGAGTGTGATCGATATTTACATGGTTAGGAAATATTATATACACAAATACTGTTAGACCCCTACACTAGTAGTATAGGGGTATAACAGATACCGACCCTCGAAACCACCAGAAAAGGCTCACAAACATGACATAATAGTCAAATATGCCAAAAAATGACAATTAATCTAATAAGAAAAAGGGGTCAAAGAACTTGGTGAAATATCATGAAATGAGCTTGATTGTTTGCAATGATCAAGGAAAAGACCAAGAAAGGTTCTGAAATTTGAGTGCAAGCTAATATTTTGGATAGTGTTGCAACAACTACAACACTTGGTGACATGCTGGTTGAATTCTAGCTTCTCTCTCTTGGTTAGTTTCTTCTGTGTAGGGCCTTGGTTCTTTAAGGTGTATTGATTCATCATGCAACTCACTTTGGTTTCCCCACTTACCCCATGGGAAGACATGGTCCCATATATGCCTCCT
Source organism: Pinus taeda (assembly GCA_000404065.3). Lineage (NCBI taxonomy): Eukaryota > Viridiplantae > Streptophyta > Pinopsida > Pinales > Pinaceae > Pinus > Pinus taeda. The sequence continues at coordinate 62,852 of APFE031196851.1, read as the reverse complement.
CAGTTCAACACAACATAAGATTCAACATAATCACAACATTTCGAGTTGGGAAGGGTAGTTTAGGTCGTGAGCCTAGTATTTTTTTAGTATAGCTTTTCATCTCTAGTGTTGCTTCACTACCATCAAGCCTAGACAACACCCCAAAGGAGTCACACATGAACACAAACATTTCTTCTCTTCTAGTAAGCCTGGATAGTACCCCGACAAAGTTTCTTTCTTCACCTCTCTGCGCCATAAGCCTTTCTGTTCTTTCAAATTTGTTTATTTATTTACATAGAACTGTGCATTCACACTTATTTATTTTGGGGCGGAAGAGGGATCCCAACTTATTGATAGCAGAAGAGGTTGTTCCTTCAGAGAAGAATATAAATAACTATGATTTATGTTTTCTCATTTACATTTTTTCCCTTCTCCTTTTTGCTACTATGTATAAGCTTTGAGAACACCAATAGAAAAATCATGCATAGGCATGCGATTCCTAGATTGGAAATGGGTTCATGGTTGGACAAAAACTCTCCTTACGGATGGTTCGTATTTTCCATCAGAATTTCATCGTCCAAAAGGTGTAACCACAACAAGGAAGATGGATATAAGGTTAACCAAATTCTGTAGTGTCACAAGACTCTTTAGACTTCAGCCACACACACACTTAGAAGCTACAACGCAATCAGGCACAACACTTCTTCACATGACAGAACAACAAAAAATTCAAGTAAAGAAACAAATGGAAAACAACAAAAGGCTATGTACATAGTGTGGGGCATAGCCCCAGATATTCAATGAAAACAATTTTTTTAGTATTAGCCATTGACAGGGAGAGAGTCAATCTTCCCGTTAAGTGATTGAAGACGATATGTGTGTTGTCCAAGCTTCTCGTGTACTGTGTATGGACCAATCCATAGGGACTGAAACTTAGTGTGTTTTCCTTTGTACTCATGGGATTTATCCCACTTTAGGATTAAGTCACCCACAATAAAGTTAATTTTCCCTGTAGACCTTTTATCGAACCACCTCTTGATATGACTCTAGTGAAGCAATTTTTTTCTTTATATTTCAATCTTTCTTCCTATATCTTGTGCAAAGTGTCCATTCTACACTGAACTAAAAGACATGGCTTGCCTTGGGACCCTTGGGACAGTTGTAGAGTAGGCAAGTTGATGTTCTGTGGGAGGATGGCTTCTTTTCCATACACCAAGAAGTAAGGGGAGGTGTTCATAGAAGGTTTAGGTGTGACTCAGTCATCCCATAAGGAGTTCACCAAAGCAGAGTGCCAGTTTTGTTGTTCAGAGAATATGGCCTTCTTGATGATACAAATAAGATTCTTGTTCGTGAATTCAATAAGACCATTCCCCTACAGATAATAATTAGTAGACTGTTTCAATTTTTCCAATGAAAAATCATAAAGTCTTAATGATGAAAAATAGTTTGCATTGTAAAAAAAATTTACGTAGGAACGCGGAACCTGGAGATGATGTTCTATTACAAAAGATTGATGAATTCCTAATCGTTCACCTATTTTAGCATAACTTCTTTTGTTCACAACGTAGAATATTTTGTACAAGTTAGGATATAGTGATGTTGCTTCAATGAGTGTGGGAAAATTTCCCAATGATTTCCAAGCCCCACTGTTGAAAAGGTTCTTCCACTGTAATAAGTTGTAGCGGGGTTGTTGGCTTCTAATTTCTGTCGGCACACCTTTGATAGACCAGAAACTTGTAGGCATAGGCATGAGCATCTTTGAATATGTTAGGATCCAACCCTAACCCCCTTATTTATGTAATAGGATTGAGTCATAGTTATAGTTAAGTAAAGAGTCAATAAAGCCCATATTAATAATTGTAAGTGGTTGACCCGCATTTAATGAAGGGACCACAACTAGTTGCAAATGGGCCATGGTATTAGATAGATGGTATTAATAAGAACCATGGTATTCCCCCATGGTATTGCATGTATGAATCCTATATAGAGGATAGAGACTCCCCTCGAGGGGCATCGTGTCTTATTTTGTAATTGAGCTCAGCTCTATTGGAGGTTGTCCCCTAGAAGAGGCAAGTGAAAATTGCTTTCTGAATAATAAAATACTTTCGGTTATTTCGCATTGTTCTATTTTTTGGGTATATTTCTTCACATATTTGGTATTTTGGTATCGTCTTACAGGTTAAGAGCATAACAACTAGTATCAGAGTGCTTTCCAGGGCTGTTGGGATCTCCAATTTTTAGTAAAAAAAAGATTTGGCTAAAGACGTGTTTCGCCGTCTTTAAACCACGGGATCTGCCATTGAGTGCATAAACCTGTGGATTTAGGGAGGCATGCACGTAGGAAATACAAGAGGTGGTCAAGCTTGTTGGACTCCCTTGTAACCCCTGTGGGTAACCCTTCGAGTAGTAGTGCATTAGACAGAACCGCGTACGAACTGTCTTCCAAGTACCCTCTGGGTATATCGGAAGCCCCCTAGCTCCCTTGAAACCTAGCCATAGATAAACCGTTAGCCGTATTGCTGCTACAGTACACCGAAAATAGCACTCGAAGAGATTACTCATGCATACGATAGGGTAGTCAGGTTGTATGGCTAAGGATATGGTTGATCCTCGTTGGTTAGTGCCCTGAAAAATTGGGTTGAGTACTACTATTAGACCCTTATGTATATTGCAATCTGTAGCACCTGACACTCCTGGAGACCATAGTTCCCTCCTCTATCTCTGGATCACACATAATCTTTGCCAGATCAAATCTCGCAGGTGGGGTATTGTCACAGCAGTAGCAATCAATTCTACTGTTTAGATCTATCAAATCAGCCATTCAGATCTATCAGATCCATCAAATCCACAACAACAATCAGTTCCACCATTCAAATCTATCAGATCAACTATTCAGATCTATCAGATTCATCAGATCCGCCATCTAGATCTAGCAGTTTGGGCTTCGTAGCCATCGCAACAATCAGATCCACCATTCAGATTGGACTAATGGTGTGGGTTCCTATACCTAGGTGTGATTTTCGTAGGACCTTGAGATGCTTATTGGAGACTTAGCCCATAAGAATCAGGTTGGCAAGCTGAGCAACGTGGTACCATTCAATCGTTAGTGCCAAAAATTTTGGGAGGTCCCAAATTTCAAGTACTTCAAATTGGTGCATGGTACAAACTAGAGCTCAAGCTATGGCCAATGAGAGGATTGACAACCTTGAATCACAATTGAAAGATGTCATGTTGCAGCTAAAGAACTTAAATGAAACACTCTCAAAGGGTAAGGTGGAGGAATGCGCGAAGGAATATATTGGCAATGAAAACATTAAGGGCAAGTCTATCCAGTCTCTTCACCTCTTTGGCACCCACCAACAATCCCATCCATGACCACCCAAGCTAAACATGTATAAATTTGATGGCTCTCACTCGGCCGCATGGATAGCACAAATGGAGCAATATTTCACCCTGAATTACAGCATGGATGATGCAAATCATCTTAGTGTGGGTATCATGTACTTGGACAGTGAAAGATGGCAATGGTGGCAATGGCATCAACATTGCTATGGAAGGCCCTTGACTTGGTAGACATTCAAAAAAGCTCTTACAGATCGCTTTGATCATGAATCTAATTTTTTGGGTCATCTCACTAAGCTTCGACAGACAGGAACAGTGAACAAATATATTATAGCCTTTGAAGCCTTACATTTCCACACTGGAGTTCTACACGATGAGTTCTACGTGGAATGTTTTGTCAGTGGTCTCAAAGAATCCATACAAGCCCACATCTAACTGCACCACCCTAGCTCATGGTTGCATGCTTGCAGGATAGCTCGTGAAGTAGAACATGCATTAGCGGCCCAGTCTAATCACCCAAATTGCATCGCCAAGGGTCACCCCACATAGGCTCAAAGCACTACCCAAACACTCAAGGTTCAAAAGGTGTCACCAGCAGAAATGGAGGAAAGAAAAAAGCAAGGATTTTGTTACTAATGTGATGACAAATACTCCCCCAGGCATAAATGCAAGGAGCCTAAATTCTTTCAAATTGATGCTACTGATCACAGTTCATTGGAGGAAGCCCCACCACTTGAGGAACCAGAGGAGGAAGAAGAGGACAACCAGCAGGACAATGTACCTGAAGAACCAGTTATCTCGCTACATGCTTTGGCAAGGATTTCTTCTCCCCAAACTCTTAAAATCAGAGGTTTTATTAAGCATTTCCCAGTAGTAGTCTTGATTGATAGTGGCAGTACACATAATTTTATCCATCAAAGAGTCTCGGAAGTAGTGCATTGTTTTGTCCAAGCAGTTTCTAACTTCTAGGTCCAAATTGTTGATAGGGGGATAATGAAATGTGAAGGCTACTGTGAAAATATCAAACTTCTAATTAGGGATTATCAGTTAAAGACCCACATGTTTGCCATACACATGGGAGGGTGAGACATTGTCGTAGGTGCTGAATGGCTTTGCACACTTGGCCCAATCACAATGGATACCAAGGAGTTATATATGAGCTTTAAGCAGAACAACCACTCACATACCCTCCGTGGACTCTAGGTGGGATCTCCCTCTATCATCAGCTCACATCGGATGGAAAAATTGCTAAAAAAGGGCCACCATGGAGTTATAGCCCAATTTAATTCCATCCAGGCCTTCGAACCTAATTCTCTTCATATTCATCCTAAGATGCAACAGATCTTAAACAACCATCTTCCAGTCTTTGACAAGCCTCATGAGATTCCACCCTCAAGAAGGGAACATGATCATAGCATTAATTTGGTCCGAGGGGCCCAACCACCAAATGGGAGCCCATATAGATATCCGTTCACCCAAAAGAATGAAATTGAAAAAATAATCAAGGAACTCTTGGAAGCAGGCGTCATTCGTCCTAGCATTAGTCCTTTTTCATCGCTGGTGGTCATGGTACTCAAGAAAGATGGGGAATGGCATATGTGTCCAGACTTCAAGGCCCTCAATAAGTTGAAGGTCAAAGATAAATTTCCCATCCTAGTTGTTGATGATTTACTAGATGAACTAAATGGGGCTCAATTATTTACTAAGTTTGACCTTCACTCGGGCTATCACCAAATTCACATCAAAGAAGTAGACATTCCAAACACTGCTTTCCGAACTCTTGAAGGCCATTAGGAGTTCCTGGTCATGCCATTTTGTCTTTGTAATGCCCCATCCACTTTTCAGAGCCTTATGAACCACCTGCTCAAACCATATCTCATAACATTTGTCCTTGTTTTCTTTGATGACATCCTCATCTACAGTTGAACCTGGGCCACACATCTTCAGCATGTAGATCTGCTCTTGCAACTACTCCGCAAGCATAAATTGTTTGTCAATATGTCCAAGTGCTCTTTTGGCATGGAATAACTTGAGTATTTGGTCCACATTGTGGGGCATGAAGGTGTCATGTTAGACCCCAAAAAGATCCAGGTAATCCAGGATTGGCCTCAACCAAAGACCTTGAAGAGCTTGAGAGGATTTTTGGGTCTCATAGGCTACTATTGCAAATTTGTCCCCAATTACGATCGCATTGCTAGGCCCCTCACTCAACTCCTCAAGAAAAATTCATTCCTCTAGAATGATGAATCACAACAGGCCTTTATAACTCTCAAACATGCCATGTATTCCGCTCCAGTCTTAGCACTACCCGACTTCATCAAATCTTTTTTGATTGAATGTGATGCTTCTGGTATGGGTATTGGGGCAGTATTAATGTAGGAAGGTCAACCCTTGGCCTTCACGAGCCAACAACTAAGTGGGAAGAATCTGGGACAACCTACCTACGAGAAGGAGGTGATGGCCATCTTACATGCAGTAGATATCTAGCGACCATACTGATTGGGGAGACGTTTCCAAATCCGCACAGACCATTAAAGCCTTAAATATTTTTTGGAGCTATGCCTATCCTCACCATGAAAAATAAATGGCTCGCCAAAATGCCGGGATATGATTATGAGATAATTTACAAGAAAGGGCACGAAAATATTGTAGCAAATGCATTATCCCGCCAATCTAAGAAGGAAAGTACCCTGCTCGCAATTTCCCTTCCCATTCCAGAATGGATTGAAGAGGCTCACAAGGAATGGTTTTCACATCCCTGGCTCTCCCAGCTCATTAATCAATTGCAGGTAGATCCAAATTCCACAGCGGGCTACTCGTGCAAGGATGAGATTCTTTGCTACAAGGACAAAGTCATAATATCACCAACATCCACCCTCAAAAGCCACATTTTGGTGGAGTTGCACTCATCTCCCACTACAGGACATTCAGGCTTTCAGAAGACGTATGCTTCCACTCGAAGATCATTTTTTTGGACAGGCATGAAAAAGGAAATTCTTACTTTTGTAGCTGAATGTGACATCTATCAGCGCCACAAAGGAGAAACAATCAAATCCCCAGGCACATTATAGCCATTTCCCATCCCGACCTCAATCTGGATAGAGTTTTCTATGGATTTCATTACGATTCTTCCAAAGTCAGGAAACAAATCAACCATCATGGTGGTTGTGGACAGACTTTCTAAGTATGCTCATTTTTGTGCCCTACCCCCCCCCCCCCTTTTACACCGACTTTGTCGCTCAATCTTTCATGGATTAGATCTTCAAATTGCATGGCATGCCCACTTCCATTGTGTCTGATCGTGACTCGATCTTCACTAGTAACTTTTGGCAGGAACTCTTCCAGCTACAAGGTACCCAACTACAACTCAATACTTCCTATCATCCATAAACTGATGGTCAAACTAACGCAGTCAACAAACGTCTGGAGACCTACCTTAGGTGTTTTACTTCAGAAAAGCAACATCTCTGGATACAGTGGTTAGCTCTAGCCGAATGGTGGTATAACACCAAATATCATGCCACTCCCTCCTTCCCCTACTTCTTATATCAAGGGATGCTCGAAGGTAGAAGTAGTGGATCAACTCCTACAAAACCACACAACCATGCTGGCCCACCTTAGAGAGAATCTTCATCAAGCCAAAACCCACATGAAGCAATAGGCAGATCAACATCGCTCAGAACACCAATTTCAAGAAGGGGATCAGGTATTTTTGAGGCTACAACCATATAAGCAAACATCACTCAAAGACAAGGGTTGTCAGAAGTTATCTCCAAAATTCTACAAACCGTATCAAGTACTTCAATGCATTGGAGAAGTCGCGTACAAGCTAGCTTTGCCACCAACTAAAAAAATCCATCCAGTCTTCCATGTCTCATGCCTCAAGAAAGTGATTGGGAACCATTGTAGAATTCAAACCAGTCTACCTGAAGTGGATGAAGAAGGGTCAATCTAGCTCCAACCTGAACATGTTCTTGACACATGAGAATGGCACCTGCGTGGTCGCACAATCAGGGAAGTCCTTGTCAAGTGGAAAGACACCTCTCCGGAAGATGCAACTTGGGAACTAGCCACTATCCTTCAGCAGTTTCCGCAACTTCAACCTTGAAGACAGGGTTATTCTTATGGGGGAGGGCATGTTAGGGTCCAACCCTAACCCCCTTATTTATGTAATATGATCGAGTCATATTTATAGTTAAGTAAAGAGTCAATAAAGCCCATATTAATAATTGTAATTGGTTAACCCGCATTTAATGTAAGGACCACAGTTAGTTGCAAATGGGTCATGGTATTAGATAGATGGTATTAATAAGAACTATGGTATTTCATGTATGAATCCTATATAAAGGATAGAGACTCCCCTCGTGGGGCATCATGTCTTATTTTGTAATTGAGCTCAGCTCTATTGGAGGTTGCCCCTTGAAGAGGCAAGTGAACATTGCTTTTTGAATAATAAAATATTAGCTGTTATTTCTCATTGTTCTATGTTCTAGGCATATTTCTTCGCATATTTGGTATTTTGGTATCATCTTACAGGTTAAGAGCATAACATAATAATGTAGGCCAGTAAAATACTACCTGCATAACCTTATGTGTTGTAGTGTTGCCTACAAAGTTTCCCCCGACTGTTCCATCATGGAGATCATGTAATACCTTTTCTGAATCGTGCGCCTCAAAACACCTGAGAAAGACTTCGTTATGGTGCTTCCTGAACAAAACCCCATGCACCAACTAGTATGATAATTCTTTAATTTAGAGTGCCCTCTTCTACCACATATAGAAGTGAGAAGGCATTGTTCCATGCTTGATGTATTGGTGCACATCCATGTACCAAGAGTCTATGTCTGTAGTGGAAAAGACTTGCTCAACATTTTATATTTCAATCTCTTGCTCCCATCCCACGAGCTCTTCTTCTTCCTCTTTTTCGTTTACTACCTCTTCTACTAATTGGAAAATAACATAACCCTTTATTGTGTGAAATGGCTCAATGTCTAGATCATATTACTATAACCCAGTCATCGAGTATGCCCTCCTTTCACCCAGCTCTTGTTGAACGAGCAGTGATATGACTGTTGGGTGCAGAACAAACATAATAAATGGCTCTGTAACAGATAGGGTCTAAATTTCTTTACCACCTTGTACACTGAATAATCATGTTTTCCATTGTAGGTTAATTGAGCTCTGGTCCTTGAAGACTTGCAATCATGAAGGAGATAGGTTGTTCATTGTTAAAGTCATCCTTCTGAGTAAGCACAACAGCTAGAGAGGTGTCAGAAGAAAAAGTATAGAGAAAGAAATATTTACCAAAGTCAGGGGTCGACTCAGAGTTGTACAATGCAGGTGCTTCATCTATAGCTTGTTTGATACAGGAAAATGCATCATTTTCCCTCTTATCCCATTTATAAACTGTGTCCTTCTTGAATATCTCTTGTCATGGTTTAACAATCTGGGCATTTTCAGAGATGAACTTATGGAGGAAGTTGATCTTCCCCAAGAAAGACTACATGGCGTTCTTGTTCACTGGGTGCAAAATTTACATGATGGTATTGACCTTGTCCAGCTCTACCTTGATCCCAATTTTAGCAATGATGTGTCCCAGAAGGTTACCTTCGGACACTGTAAAGATACTCTACTTGGGATTCAAGGATATCCCGTATTTGCGACGTCACTCAAAAATATTCTTCAGATGGTGTAGGTGTTTTGATCTCTATTTGGATGATATTAGCACATCGTCAATATAGACTACTACGCTTTGTCAAATAAGACCACAAAAGGTGATGTCCATTTCACATTGGAATTTTGCACCAACATTGACTAGCCCAAACGACATTCATCGAAATGCGAATGTGCCCCACTTCATCTTGAAAGTAGTTTTTAATCTATCTGAATCTGCCACCAAAACCTAGCTATTGTAGGTTTTAACCTCGTACAGAAATTACTTGCATACGAATTCTAAAACACAGAAAATAAACAATGCGAAAACATAACACATAAAACACATATACACAGAGATTTTCTCCTAGATCCCAAACTAGGACTACCAGCTTGATTCTTCATTATGTTCCTTTCAATGTTACAATACATATTTATACATGTTGAAGCATCTAAGAGCATAACACATAAAGCACATATAGATAGATATTTGCCCCTGGATCCCAAAACCAAGACTACCATCTTGATTTTTCATTATGTTCCTTTCAATGTTACAATACATATTTATACGTACCAAAGCATCCAATACCATGGATTGAAAACCATCGCGCCCAAAACCATGGACTGAAAACCATCGCATCCAAAACCATGTGCGAAAACCATGCACAAAACCATAGGTAGGTGTTGAGTTCCAAAACTTCCTTTCCTTTAGCAACTTCTCTCGTCCTTCCTTCTTTGTTTTTCCATGAAAAATGCATACTTATCATCAAAAATCATTACACATTGCCTCAAGGATTATATTTCAGTGATTTACATGTTATATTGCTATGTTTTCTATTTGAATAAGGTTTTGACTTTTAGCTACAGAACACGACCACATTCCGTAGCTAATCGGCTGTTCCACAGCCACTTCCACACTTTTGTAGGTTCCAAGTGTCAAGAGAGGAAAAGGACCACATGGGTAGCTTGGAAAACATCAAGGCATGGATCGTATCCTGTTCATCTGGCCTAGATTGATGAGGACTCTGGTCAAAGGGAAGTCAAACATACAAACCTATGGCAAGCAGGACTCTGTTTTGCACACGTTTTTTAGTGATTGGATCCGAAGCAGTTTCCTGAGGCCATGGATTTCATCTGCAACCTGTGCGAATGGAATTTAACAGCCACTACCATAGATTTATGTTTCCAAGCAACCAAGGACATGAATTTTCCATACTTGCCTGTCTACGTGTTTTGCTGTAGCTTATTTCTCTCTTCAAAATAGTTGTATATTTCTCTATAAATACCAGCATGTAGAATGCAGAACAAGTTCAGTTTTTGCTCATGTAATAGTTCAGATTTCCGCTTTGTAGTTTCAAGAACTCATTTCTCTGTTTTAATATAAAGACTGTGTTTCATGGATTCCTAAAGCATTGTTGGAGTATTGATTAAGTGCTCATAATCCCAGACATTTGCAGAGGGCCCCTGTGTTGGTCAAGGTTACATTTCATTTATATTTTGTGTTTCATAGTTAAATTGTAAATTCACTGTGTTTTTCCATGATGTTTATAATCGTTTTCTAACTCTGTTTATAATGCAGCTTGTGTCATCTTTTCACTAACTCAGATTAGTTTTATTTCAATGCAAAATAGTTATTTTGTTTTCACTGCTTTCTAGTTTCTTACTAGTAGCTTTAAGTTGATTTCGGTAGCATAAATTGATTCATTTCATTTGCCATTCATGAGTTTTTAGATTTTGAATTAAGCTGTTCAATGCCATTTTGTTATTAGTTTAGTAACTCATGTTGTAAGTGAATGTTTCCAAAATCTCTTTCAGTTGATGGTTAATCTTAAAACTAAGTGGTGAAATGTTTCATTTATGAATGAGTCTTTCTCTGCATTTTATGGTTACTTTTCTTAGAATAATGAAGAATGAAATCTCTCAAAATGCTATCACAAGGAGGTAGTTCTCCCAAAATTGTGCAACAGAGTGACAAAATACTTCATTTAACTTTGCTTTCGTAATAGAATAGTTGCAACTTCATTTTCAATCATAGTTTTTCATTTTGTTTAGCTGCAATTCCATTTTCAATTGTTCATTAAGTTTTGATTCTACAATAAATTAGACAATAGTTGTAATCTTATTTCCAGTATTTCATTTTTGGTTTATCATAGATAGCTGCAATCTCATTTTCTCATTTAAGCTTTGGTTTTGTAATTGAGTAGATAATAGTTTTAAGTCCTTTTAATTCATGTTTTGGAAACAATCATAATAGCAAGAAGAGAAGCTCTGTTTTCATTTTCATGATTAAAAATTTACTTCCAAATATGGCTTAAAGAAACTTTTAGCTCTCATTTCATTTCTCTAGATTCTTCGCAGCAGTAGATTTAAATTTTGTAGAGTACATTGTAGAACATTAGGAATCAAAAGAGAGAAACCCCAAAACAAACATAAAACTAAAAAACAGTGAGGTAAGAAGGGTCATCTAGCACATATAGTGCACTACACTTCATCAGTTTATGACACCCGAATTGATAATTTATGTAGAGCAATGTAAAAAAACAACAACAACAACAAAACAACAAAACAAAACAATGACATGCATAGAGAAAGAGAATCTAGGGGTAGATTTATAGCTAGGGGCAGAAGTTTGATTTCCACAACTCCACCTACTCCACCAAGAGTTAGAAAAGATACACCTCCATCCCAGACTCATACTCCCAGCCATAGGATTCCTGGAATTCAAGGGGAAGCAACTCAGTTAGAAGATTCTTCCACTTCATCTACTAAAACAGACCTAGGAGAGAAGACCTTTTTCACTTATATAGGGGAGCCTATTGTAGTTGAGGAAGTAGGAATACCTAGTGAAGAAGAAGAAGTAGAAACTCTCTCCCATAATCCATTAATAGAAGAACCAGAGGACTCTGAAGAAACTATAATGGCAGAAGAAGAACAAGATGGAGAATTCTCACTGTTTGGAGGAGGGGGTAGAGGGAGAGGTAGAGGA